>PVIY010011172.1:0-66227 GCA_004026745.1 Myrmecophaga tridactyla | reverse complement strand
TACTTATGACATTCAATCAAACTATCTACATGAGTTATATTAGGAAATGCTCTAGTCAAAATATAAATTTTGTAACAAATAAACATTTTTTGCTTTAGTCTCACACATAAGGTGATATTTTAAAGTATTAATTATCATCTATTTTCAGCACCTTGCAATAATGACATTCCTTTGTTCTTCCTCATGCAAAAACATTTTTTAAATTTGTACATTGTACATTTCACTATTATTATACACTCCAGGCATTCTGGATTATACCATCTCAATCTTTAACATCTATCTTTCTTTCTGATTTCATTTATGTCCCCAGCCCTCCTCCCTCTATCATTCTCACATGCAGCTTCATTCAGTGTTTTAACATAAATACATTACAGTTAGGTAGTATTGTGCTGTCCATTTCTGAGTGTTTGTATCCAGTCCTGTTGCACAGTCTGTATCCCTTCAGCTCCAATTATCCAATATCTTACCGTATTTCTATCTCCTGATGATCTCTGTTACCAACGAAATATTCCAAGTTTATTCACTAATGTCAGTTCATATCAGTGAGACCATACAGTATCTGTCCTTTAGTATTTGGCTGGTCTCACTCAGCATAATTGAACAGACTATATAATTTTTATCAGCTGTTTATCTGGAAAAGCAATATCAGCTAACACTATACACTAATTCTGTGTTAAATTCTGTCTGGATATTGATGATTTCATTTAATCCTCCCAGCAACTATTAGAATAAATATTATTATCTCAGTATTAAGATGGGGATATAGGCACAGAGACACTCTATCATCTCCTAAAGTCCCACAGCTTAAAACAAGTCAGTGCCAGGATTTACACCACATCTGTCTGTCTCTAGAGTGTGGAATAAAAAATAGTGAGTTTACTGCAACTCAAAAAACATTTACTGAGTGCTATGTGTCCCAAGGATTCAAAGATGAAATCAGTGCCCAGATCCTCAAAAAGCTACAATCTTGTGCAGGAATCAACAAATTTTTTCCTGTAAAGAGCCAAACAGTAGAAAGTTTAGGCTTTGAGGGCCAAGATACCATGTCCTCAACTCTTCCAGCAACTTTTCTTCCCAAAAGTCTAATAACAGTCTTCTTAGCATTTGTATTTTACATTTCAAATGTAAAAACCATCCTTAGCTCCCAGGCCATACCAAATCAGGTAATGGGCCAAATTTGGCCCACAGGCCACAGTGTGCCCAGTAACCCCCAATCTGATGAGAAAGACAACCAAAGAGATGCCATTAGTGAAATATGGTTTGTAAAACAAAGGAGGTTGAGTCCGGTGTGCTAAGAGAGCAGAAACAAGGGAAATATCTCCCTTTGGAAAAGTGTCCAAATACAGAAGGTACCTGATTCACTCATTCAACTAAAAACATTTACTGATTGCCTGCTGGGTACCAGGTGTTCTAAATGCCAGGGATACATGGAACTCCCATTCTACTGGAGGAGATAACCAATGAATGAATGGTGGAGTAGAGGAGGTGATCAAAAACACTTTGCAGGAGAGCTAAAGTCAAACTTAGCCAGAAGAAGGACAAGGCAGTTATGAGTAGCAGAAGAAGGCGTGAGATGAGGGAAAATGGGTAGCAACATAATAGTACACTGCATGCTTGACTGCAGACAAGAACTGCTTCAGCAACCTCCTGAAGCATCATATGTACAGGGGGTAAGAGCAAGAGATGAAGGTCGAAGAACTGGCTGGGACCAGTGATCCAGGGCCCTGAACAAGCCTTGGAGAGTCAGGCCTGTATTATGATGATGGATCAAATTCTATATAAAACCTCCTTTATGTTACAGGTGTCTTGAAATAAGCCCATATAATTTATAAAAGTTCAGCAAAGAGAGAAAAGAAATAATAATCATGACTCTCGATCACCTCCCGTAAGTATATGCTCCAGGGCAAGAATGAAATGGGAATCGTGAATCTTCTGGCCCTCAGTGTATTCATTTCAACACACTGTCTACAATTTCTAGCTTTAGTTTCCTTAGCTTTGAGAACTTAAAGACATTTATGAAATTATTTTGAGTGCCAACTCTAGATTTTTACAATCTTTCACAATATTTTTCACTTTTAATATAATTTAATTCCATCTATATTTTAGTCACTCACCATCACTGAGATTTTTCAATGCATTCAAATTATTTCAATTGAAACAACACTCTTTAATAGTTTAATTTTAACTAATATTTCTATTTAATTAAACTCAATCATTATAGCAAGAAGTAGAACCAGTATTAAAAGATCTATGCACAACACCATTGTCTTTTAGACATAAAATGAATGGGGATAAGCTGAGCCAAGCCTCAGTTGGTTTTAGGACTTCTAGACTCTGCTGATGTAACTATCTTACCTGGCTAAGTGAGCAGCTAGCTTTCCAAAGGGCATCATTTTCATAAAACATGGTGCTAAATCCAGTCCACAGGACTGAGCCCTGACACATTAGAGAGAGACCTGCTAGCTACAGTGTCTTGGGGACCAGCGAATATATTTACAGAAGGAATGGAGGACATCCATGAATCCAAAGAATAACAGAAATGGCTACAGAGAGGGTCTCCTGTGAACTCTTACTGCCTGAACAATTCCTCTTGTTCCACCAGGGGGCGACAGAACAAATTAGGCACAGATGGCTGGTCCTGCTGGTGAGCCTCTCGAGGCACATGGAGCTGGAGGGTTGATCATAAATCCAACGTGGCCCTTGGCACCAGTGAACTTCTCTTTCACCTGAGCTTGCCCCAGCTTTCCCAAACATAAATTTACACATTGTCTTTGGTTTTATTACTAAAGTTTAAGCTGGTGGCCTGAGCCAAACTATCATGCCTGTGTTCAGATTTTCAAGACCTAGTTACAAGTTTTCTCTTAAAATTTAACTCAAAAAAAAGCATAACACTATGCATTAATTTTTATTAAATAGTAATTGTATATGTGTGCATATTAGCAGGACTGATGACAAAGCTAGGAGAATTATAATCAAAAGATTAATGGGGATTCTGTCTAGAGAGGTCAGGAAAGGGATCTGGTCCTTTCTCTGACATATTTACTTTCTAACCTCTACACGTTACTTTTCTTATAATAAGCATGAGGTGCTCTTCTAAAAAGAAAATAAGTAAATTAAATACACTTAAATTAGCTCAAATATTTAGATGGCCATGTCCAGATTTCTCCCTTTTACAACTGTCCTGATTTATCACCAGTTAATTTGAACTCTGCCTCTCTCTGTCCATCTGCTCCACCTCTACAAAAACCCCTTGATTCCACTGTGTTGGGACAGTAACCCCAGCAGGCCACTCCTTCCTGCAAACGGGACAATCTGTCGGCCCACAGGCTCAGTTGCAATCTGAGGAGGGGACTGGGAGCCACAGTCTTGAAGCCACTTGTGTTTCTTAGACATGACTCATTCATTAGCATATGGGGGTGGGGGGCGAATCTCAGCTTTGCAGCTTAAACAAAGAGACACACTTGACTATCCCACTGTACTGATGCACTGGGCCAACCATAAATTTCCACTTCCTAGCCCATGGTTGTAATATTTTGGTGATCAAACATACAAAGTTTGGGCCTAAAGGATGGATACAGGTTTATAATATGCATGTATGTGTTCTGAATGAGGAGGGGAAAGGCAAATAAAACCTCAAGAATGAAAAGGAGAAAAAGCAGCAGGAAGAAAAGAAAAAAGGAAGACAGTCATGTTTATACTCCAACATTTGTTGGGAATTTGCTACCAGCCAGACACTATAATTAGCTATAGATACCTGATAAAATGTCCCTATCACAGTTTCATAGAAAATGCACAAGTGGGGGGGAGAAAGAGGAGGGAGAAAAAACAGAGACCTAAATTAGTTAGAATTGAGGAATAGCTGAGGGAGCAAGCAATAGCAGGGATTAAGTAAAAATGAAAAAATTCTTACAATCATGGAAAGGGCCCCAAATACACAACTTCTAACATCATATTGAACACTGTTCTGGGTCTTCTATAATTGTCCTTGGGGGGTAGGGGGTGGAGGGCAAATACAGGCAGAGCTCCCTTTCTCCCTAACAAACACAACAGGGGAAAAGCACACGTACAATGACTGCTACCTATCTAAAAAGAGAGTAGGATCTTGCCCTCCAGTCCGTCTGGCTAAAAAGAAAAGAGACCCTCACCCTCACAGCATTCCCCTGAGAATTTAGAAGGCATACTTCTGAAACATGCCAATTTTAATTTTTTCTCTCTCCTCTCCTCCAGAGACTTCTAACTAAGATGGAAGTAGGACCAGCTTTAAGAGAATGCAATGAACATTTATGCAGCCCCCATCCTTTAAGTTCTGTTGTCACCATTGTGAAATTCTTAATACTTCTTGAGCAAAGAACCCTGCATTTGCATTTTGTGCTGGGCCCTGCAAATCATGTAGCTGGATCTAGATGGAAGTATATACACCCAGTCACATTTCTTTTATAAAGTACACGAGAGAACCAAGCCCTGCCCTAAAAACTGAAGTCACAGAATTCTGAATTACTTCCCCCAAGACCTCTCTTCTCTTTTGGATCCTATGACACTCAATCTCTAAACTCTAGATTCTGTGGGGGTTTTGTTTTTGTTTTTGTTTTTTTAAGACTCTGGGATTTTTTTAATGCATTTGCAGACTCTATAGAAGTTGGGTAAGTGATTTTTACAAAGGTTAAGTGGAAAATCCTCTACTGGCCACATCCTAAATCATTAAATGCCTTCTATTAAATAAATTTATCCCTTTCACCACTTTACTCAAATAACCCGAGTCTGAGTTTATAACCAGGAACAAACTTCCAATTACTAGAGCTGTTTATTTCTGTAGCGAGGGAACCCAAATCTTTCGTAAGCAAACCTATGGAGCCCAAACCGTGCCTTTGCATGGATCACAGCTTCAGAATAACAGCAGTCTGTCTACATTGCAGGGAGAAACCAGATGTTTCCCCTGAGTCGAAACAAGCAAATGACAATTCAATCAAACTGCAGTACAGCCCGCAAAAAAAAATTTATTTTTAAATAAATTCTGGGGCACTAGTATGTATAGGCCTATTTTTTGACCCTGAACACCTCCAGCTATACTTGTGCATTTCATTGTGCAAGCAGGATACTGATTCCTTCTGTAGACCTCTAACAGCAATCTCCATGCACTAACCCTGGTTAATATACTACTCTTTAACTCACGCTCTAATCTGATGGTGACAGTGTTGAGCTGTAAATTCTGCAGCATGTGTACATTTCCTGGGGTTGACATTAAAATGCCTCTGCAGACCCAGCAGAGTTCAGAGGTTTACAGTTGAAGTTTTCATATTCAAATAGAGCTGTCTTCAGTCCCCAAAGTCTAAGAAAAACCTGTTATTTGAAAACAACCAAAGGGTTGGAAAATATTATTATAAATATCATGCCATTTCAAGGGGCTGTTGTTTAAATAGGGGAAACTTAAAAAAAATAGGGGGGGCTAAGTTTAAAAGCAACATGCTTACATCCCACAGAGATTTCTAGAATATATAAATGGGCTTCGCTGTTTACAGAGCCCAACAGTGATGAAATAGACTAATACCTTGGGGGGAGGGGGTAACTTTTGAGAAAGATAGTGCAATTTGCATATGAAATTTTTTAGGTGTTTATTTCTTAATTAAACAACAGATGAGTTCAACAGTGATTTGTAATTAAGTGAAACTGAGCACTTGGAAAAAAGCAACCTTAAGGATCTGAAATAACTTTCCGTCAGAGAATGTACGAGAATTTAGCAAAACTTGTTTTAAATAAGACTTGTAAATGCTGATGCTCCGGATGTGAAGGAGGGAAGCTTGCAAAGAACTCTGATCACTGAATTGTATGTGAGGTCCTTACTGTTCTACTGCAGGAATGCCAAAAGGTCCATTATTTTAATTCTCTTCTTAAAAGGAAAAAAAGCATGGGTTATAAAAAGGAATGAATGCTACATGTTACAATATGGATGAACCTTGAAAATATTATACAAAGGGAGAGAAGCCAGTTGCAAAAGATCCCCTTTATATGAAATGTCCACACAGGGAAATCTACAGTAATAGAAAGATTAGTGGTTGCTTGGGCTAGGGTTTGAGAGATGGGGGGATGAGGAGGGAATAGCTAAAGGGTACAGGATTCCTCCTGAGGTGATGAGAATATTCTAAAATTGACGGTGGTGATGGCTGCACATATCTGTGAATATATTAAAAATCACTGAATTATTCACTTTAAATAGGTGAACTGTATACAATTTATACCTTTAAAAAGCTGTTTTAAACGATCATAAAGCATATCTTAGTGTTCTTCCACATCTGAAGTAGTTTATACTTTGAAAACATAAGTAGTGTTTGTGTTTAGGAATACAAAGTTTCAATTTAGTTAATGAAACAGTTCCCCATTACCGAGCATTCCTTCTCTACACTATTCTAATTTCTCTTGATTAATTCCAATGAAATACAACTCCCCAAAAGAAAAACAGGTTATCCTTGGATCTCAAAATTTAATTACATTAATTGCAATCCTAAATAATAGTCCAAGGGAGTTTTAATTAAATGGAAAAAATAGGGTGTGCAAAATGGGTGTGCTCTCAAATGGGTGTGCAAAAAATTGAGGTTTTATGCAATTCTATACTGTGAACAAAGTGGAGAGGAGGAAAGACATGTTCCAGCACTCAGAGGGGAATAAGAGATGAGTAAAAGTTTGGTTTTTCACACCACACATGTACCCAGGTCCAAAAAGCTGAACACAGGAGGAATTCTCTTGATTTCACATCTTCATTTGACTTATGGTTAACCCTTCGCTCAGCTGTCCCCAGCAGGAAAGACTCATCAGCACTTGTGTTAATTATGCTACTGTTTGCCCTTTCTTTCAAGGCTAATTATCCCCTTGCTTCATTTAGCCCTTGATCTTAAGTTAGTCCAAGAAAGCATTCTTGGTATGAAGACTCATGGAATTCATCTTGTGAAAATGCAAGTCCAATTTCCCACATTACCTGTGATAATCAAAGCAAATCCTGAAGAATTAAAGTTTTGATTTGGGGGAAAGTAGTAAAAAAGAAAAATAAGTCATTCACTAATTACTTCCTTCTGACCTACCCTGAATCTTCTGGAATAACAAAATTAATTTTTGCTGGGTCTGCTACTATTTGGAGATATTCTCTTTTTTTTACTCTGGCATTTCTAGTGCTACTGAAGGCTATTAATTTGAGAAGACAGCTCTTTAATTAAAACCATAAAAACCAATTAAGGTCTAAGAACCTCTCTTAAGTCTCTGATCAGGTTTAAATATGGATTTCGAGCAGAAAGGCAAGGAAGTGCTGATCCAAAAGCACTGTTCCTTTGCATTTTGATAGTCATCTAATTTAGGGCAAGGAGGCTGGACTGGGAGGTTTCTTCGATCTCGGAAAACTGTCTTAAAATGAACTGAATCTTAAAGCCCTCACACAGCAGAGCTTATATATTAAAGCTGAGAAATTACACACAGAAGTAGTGAGCTCAGCTCCCAGCACCTAGTCAGCATCTAGACTTAAAGGTTAAGCTTTTACATTCACAAAAACTGGGGCCTGAATTGCTCCATTTCTAATTCGCTACACACCATTTCAGACATGATGCATCCCTTCTCTGATGCGTCATCTGTATAAGCTATCCTCATAGGGATGTTTAAAACCTATGCACTAGACTTTGTCCAGCACCTGGCTGGTTTATGGTAGGTGTTAAGTAAATAATTAACAGTCTTCATTTGCCCCCTGCTTTCCCATCTGGACAGTATTTTTTTTCAGACAGCTTCAGTACATCCTTCTTTCAGTAACATGCACTGTATATGAATCCTTGGATCACAGAATTCACTTTCCCAGAGCCTCAGGCTCTCAGTAGCCTAAGTGGCCCAGGAAGAATAAACATGACCTACTCGGGAAGAACAAGACGGAGAAAAAATCTGGGGTTCTGTGCCCACACTCCCGACATAACAACCTGTGGCCCTGGGTTCAACATCATGCTCCTCCCGGAGGCCTGTCTTCCAGAGTCAGCCCCATGAATGTGCAACCTTAATAATTTTTTAACAAGGGCCCACACGTCCAATTTGCACTGGGCCCCATGTATCATGCGGCTGGTCCTGCTGACTTTCATCCTACGTGACTCAGAATAAAGGCCTCCTCTTCTGGGAAGACCTCACCAGCATCTCCAATGGGCTGCCCTAACTCCTGGCTCATGCCTCCATTTACTTCTGACCAATACTAATGAGCCCTTGCCACAACACCACCAGCACTGGCCTTTCCCAAACACACACAGCATCTCAAACACTCTGCTAGGTCCTTCTCAAGCATAAGGTATCTTACAACCATCCTCTAGGGTTGCAGTATTATTATCCCTCTTTATTAAGAGGGTAAGTTATCCGCCCTCCAGCAAGAAGGACGTGGAAGCTGTCAAGAATCCAGGCAAAGAACAAGTTAGGAACCACTAATCTCAAATGCCAGGGAACAGGAACACAGTACTCAAGAAAGGTTCCTCTGAGGGCCACCACACATGCCACTGAAATATAACTATTAGTTAAGTCTATTTAATTGTCTGTTTTTAGGTCTGGATATTCACTAGACTATGAATTCTCCCTAGCCCCTGCCCCATGTTTTATCTCTGTAATCCAGAAATCTATCACAGATTTGGCATGTAAAAGACTCTCAAATAATTCTTAGAATAATGAATTAATGGTCATTTCCATGTAGGTGGCTAATTTTATTATTAAAATGTTCCAAATACTTTACGTTAAACCACAATGATTGCAGTTAATCCAACTGGTGTGTTAGATGAATGAAATAAGATCTAAGATGTTGGAAGCAGCTATTAAAAAAAAGCAAAAATTCTCAATCATTTTTTTCTTCCCAATCGTGAGTTCTTTATTATCAGGACTTTTAAATCAGCAGTTTAAAATAAATTCTTTTTTTCTCAAAATAAAATTTGATATGTTTCAATTTGATTAATTAAAAACTCCTAAAACTCTGCCCGTGTCCCCACAAAAATGCCATGCCATTGGCATTCTTAAATTATACCAAATCCTACTAAAAATTCATGTGGTGGTTCCAATCTGGAGGAAACATCAGAGGAACACAAATGGTGGGACATGCTACAAAATAACTGGCCTGTAACTGCACTACCCTTTTCAAAAATATCAATGCTATGAGAGAAAAAGAAAACCCAAGAGCTGTGCCAGGCTAGAGGAGGCTCAAGAGACGGGAAAACTAAATGCAGTGGGTGACCCTGGACTGCTTCCTGGGCCCGCAAAAGAACATGACAGAATTTGAACAATGACTGTGGATTAGATGAATAGTGATGTATCAATGTTGAATTTCCTGATTTTGATTACTGTACTATATAAATGTAAAAGTAATATTCCATTATGCACTGAATATTTAGGGGTAAAAGAGAACAATGTCTGCAACTTAATTCTCTAATGGTTTTAGATTTAAAAAAAAGAAAAAAGAAAGAAAGAAAGAGGGAGAGGGAGAAAATTAAAAGGCAAACGTGGCAAAATGTTAACAATTGGTAAATCTGGGTGAAGGGTGTACAGGAGTTCTCTGTATGATTTGTGCCAATCTTGGGTCTGATTGGTAATCATTTCAAAACAAAATAACTGCTAAACTATATTAGTACAAGTGCTGCTTTTTATTAACGAGGATATGTGTAGAATGTAAGTAACATCATGGCACATAATCTAGTGATCGAGGACTTGCTTCCAAATATTTTTGCATTCCAAAACTAGTGTTGAAAAATACATTTAAAGAACGCATGTGATAAAAAAAGGAAGCAGCTCTGCATGCATCTGTGTATGTGAGTCGTGTATACATATCCAGATACATAGTTGTTTCATTTTGCTTTTGAACTTACTAAAGAACCTGGTGAAGAGTTTCATCCAAGGAAATATTATTAAGTAATTACACAGCACACCCTCAAAAGGCTTCTTTTTCTTCCTCTCTCTGAAATCTTCCACTTTGGGCTTGTTACTCTGGCCCTCCCCGCCACAAAAGTGTATCAAATGACTAAACTCACCCTCATCACTTTCGAGGCTGACAGTTCCTTCAGTGTTTTGTTGGACTTTCTAAACAAATTGCAGGGTAAGAGCCTGGGTTAATATTCAGAACTCTGTTCTGTTTTCCTCTACTGTCGCTTTGTCATGACAATGGTGAGACCATGGGATACAAAAGAAACCCAACAAAGGCGGACAAGTTTTTAATGCTAGAGCCATCTGCCAATTCTCCTTAGTACCTTTTCAAGAATAGAGTGAAGTTAAAGCAGGAGCTGGGAAGGGGGTCTGCAAGGGAGGGTAGAAAAATCATTCATGGGAAAAGCAATTGCAATATGAAAAGAACCAAAGGAGGGTCGGAGCCAGGATGATGAATGAATGGAATCCGAAGGCCCCACCTCGTTAGCTCTAAATAGATCCACCACACTCTCTCCAATGGGGCTTTTGTTGGTTGCCAAGCATTTTAAATGTTATAGTAAGAATATGTTATTAAGGGAGGATTTAATATACACAAACCACAAAAAACACCCTCCAGAGGGTCTTCTGATTACCCACATGGAAAGCCCAAGCCACCTGCCTTTTGCAAAGAGCATGCTGATTTTTTTCTTTAGATAGCAAAATGTCCTAAATACAGTAGTTTAGCAATAATAAAGCATTTTTGTATCAATTCTAAATCCCCTTCTCTCCCAGAGACTTGAATATTTTTAAGACCACCAACTATGAAAATCAACTCAAGTGCATTAAAGCAAAACACTTTCATGCCCTTGTGGAATTTTATTAAAATGTCAATGTTTTGGGGAGCCAAAAATATACTGCTCCAACAAACATCTTTCCCAGAATTTTTTTTCTATTAAAAATTCCGAAACCATGGCCAGACTGCTTATTTGGAAGTTTAAGACACTTAACCCAAAGCAGTTCATACCTGGGCTCAGATACCAAATCACTTAGGGCATTGAGGTCTATCTCTTCCAGAATTTTCGTATTTTCTGAAGGCAGAGCACAGTTTTCATCCCCCCTCAGCCCCTGCTAAAACATTTATGGAATAAAGCCTCAATGGGGTTAATAAATTTATGGCGCATTCTCTTTATGTTTTCCACCAGCCAGACTAGCAACCCTTAGGTAAAATTTTCTCATTTCTGACAATAACTTTAAAGGTGAATCTGCTGCAGAATTTGTAGTAGGAAACAGAAATCAACACTCACTGGGCTGCTAGGTTGGTTCCTTAATGGAGTATTTGGATGGGTTTTTAAGTTCTACCATTTAAAATGTACGTAGTTCTGCAAAGAGTTAAGTGATAATCCGGTCACTTCTCTTAGCTATAAAATGTATGGGCAGAGACTACACCCTCTCCACTTTTCAATTTCTAAGATTTATAAAGAAATCCTAAAAATAAGCTGCATTAAAAGAAATCTTCACAGGTGCAGTTTTTATATAAATCTGTTGCCTTTAAAAAAGATCATGTTACAAATGTTTGATTTTAAATTAATCACAGTTGAAAGAGTTTCTTTTAAAGCTATCCTCCCTTCCCTCAAAACACATCTGTCAGGGGGTGGGGGGAACAGGTCTACAGCCTCCCAGGTAAACAGGAAGGGTAACCTCCTTCCTTCCTCAGCCACTCTGGGTGTCTGCGAAATGCCCAGAAAGTAAATCCAGGTGGATACGGCGCAGCTGGCTGACAGGAGCAACTCTAGGAGGGCTGCAGAGGGGATACAGCCTGAGCCCACAGGCCTGCGCAAGTCCTCCCTGGAGCCAGAGCCTTGGAGTGGCTGTCCTGCCACACGGCACCTGCACACCAGCCAGCCCCCGCCTTGAACTCTGCCGCCCTGACTGTCAGCGGCCCATGATGGAGATGCAGCCCCGTGGCCCTGGCCCCGGAGGAAACAGGAGGCTGACCTCTCGCTGTGAGCCGGCTGTAGACCTGAGAGTTGACTTCCTTGTCCCTCATGTAGCACCGGGTCTCCTCTACTGCCTCGCGGATGATGGTGACAGTCAGCACGAAGCCCTGCAGAGAGAAGCAAGAGACGTGAGCCCTGCTGGAAACAACTGGCTGATGCCTCCCGGGCTGGGGACGGAAAAGGGGTGCAGTCCCTCTGGAGGACAGCAGGGCAGAATCCACAAATTATGGGAGGCACACTTGCCCCAGTAAAAACACTTCTGTGAACCCATCCTAGAGAACATGCTCTCACACACATACCCTAGGGAAACACTCAGTGACACACATATACAAGGTCACTCGTATTCATGCCCGTAGGGTGTCTAAGGGTGAAAAATGCAGAAGCAACAGACCTTTTACCGATGTGGGAATGGCTGGCTGATGGTGACCACTAACATTTTATTTCACTCACTACATGTCCAGCACTAAACCCTCTACAACTATTAGTTTATATGACCCCAACAAACAGTCCTATGAGATACTTTTTACTGAGGTTCCTGGGTTACAGATGAGGAACCTGAGGCACAGAGAGGTTACGTAATCTTGCTCAAGGACATAAAGCTATTAAGTGAAAAGCAGGAATCTGAACCCAGGAAATCTGGCTCCAGAGCCCTTGCTGTTAACTGCTACATTATTCGATACCTAGAGAAACTTGGATGGAGACAACAGGATAGGCAACTAGATAGTTGTTAAAAAGAATGACAAAGGGCCCCAATCAAGATGGCAGAGTGAGACACTTCAGGGCTCTATCCGCCAAGAGAAGCTTTGAACAACTAGCAAGAGCTAGCATAAACATGTTTCTAAAAGCTTCAGAAAACAGTTGAAGGACAAGCACCAAATCAAGAAAAACTCTACTTAAATAGCTGCAGGATCTCTGGGAGTCTTGGCCAGCCTCTCCCCCATCCCTCACCAACTCAGTGTGGAGCCTGCCCGCACTCCCAATGCAGGTCCCTGGTCCCAGGTCCAGAAGGAGCAGAATAACTCTCGTGCACATAGTGGAATCATGTACATGTGGCCCAATCCGTCTGGTGCTGGCCTGAAGGACTCACCGTCCCTAGAACCTGCCTTAAATATAGAAGATGGTTCCCCTACAGAACACTGTGAAAAGGCTGTCACGTGGCTGCCTGGGGCAAGAACTTCTGGCTGCGGGACATGCAATGTGTAGGATTGCGAGGAAACAAATTCCTAAGGAAGAGGGGACAGGACATCCATATTCACATAAACAGGGGACTTCTAGCACTGGCAAAGACTGATCTTCAAAGACTGGGAAAGGCGTTTTCTTTTTTTCCTTGGTTTTTTTTGTTGTTGTTAGTTCTTGGCATTCAAGGAAAGCTCTATCATAACACTAACTTAAAGAACCTCAGAGTATATCCAGTTATAACATACTAAAATATCAAGATGTTCAGGTTTCAACAAAAGGTTGCAAAACATACAAGGAAACAGGAGGTGATGGTTCAGAGAATGAAAAAGATTAGAACATTAGAAACTATCAATGAGAAGAACCAGACCTAGGATATTCCAAAGAAAGACTTTTTAAAATGGTCCTAAATATGCTCAGAGAGTTCATGGAAAACAGGGGCATAATTTCCCAAAGGGAATCAAGAAAACAATAGATGAACACAAACAAAATACCAATTAAGAGATGGAAATTATGAAAATTTACCAAACAGAGCTGAAGACCAGAGTTACAGAAATTAAAACCTTCCTAAAGGGGTTCAACCTAAGATTTGAGCTGGCAGAAGAAAGAATCAGTGAGCCTGAAGATAAGACCATTGAAAGTATCCAGTCTGAGGAGCAAAAGGAATAAAAGTGAACAGAGCTGAGAAACCTGTGGGACAGCATAAGGCATATCAATTTACTCATTGTGGGAACCCCAGAAGGAGAAGAGTTAGAAAGGAGCATAGAAAATACTCAAAGAAATAATGATTGAAACCATCTCAAATTTAATGTAAAGACATATATATATATACATATATATATATATATATATATTCAAGAAGTTCAATGAACTTCAAACAGGACAAACATATATAGGCCCACACTATGCCATGTCATAATCAAACTGTCAAATGCCAAACATAAACAGAAAATTTTGAAAGCTTCATGAGAGAAACAACGTGTCACGTACAAAGGAGCCTCTAAGATTAAATGCCAATTTCTCATCAGAAACTAAAGAGGCAAGAAAGCAATGGGAAGACATAATTAAAATGGTGAAAGCAAAAAATTGCCCATCTAGAATTCTACATCCAACAAAACTGTTTTCTAATAATGTGGGAAGGATTAAGACATTCCCAGATAAGCCAAACCTGAGGGATTATGTCACTACTAGACCAGCCCTACAAGATGTGCTAAAAGGAGATTTTCAGGTTAAAAGGATAGGAGACTAGACAACTGACTAAAGTCACGTGAAGAAATCAAGATCTCTGGCAAAGATAATACCATGGGCAAATATAAATACCAGTACTATTGTATTTTCGGTTTGAAATTCTACTTTTTACTTCCTGCAGAATCTAAAAGGCAAAAGCAAAAAAAAAATGTTATGATAAATCAATGGTTTTTGACTCATAACATATAAATATGTAATCTGTGACAAGAACTACATAAAGGTAGGGAGGCGGAGGGGTACAGGAACATAGTTTATGAATGCTATTAAAGTTAAGCTAATATCAAAGCAAACAAGATTGTTACAGACTTAGGATGTTAAATTTAAGCTGCAATGGCAATCACAAAGAAAAATCAGAGAATATGCAAACTTAGAGAAAGAAAGTACAGCACAGGCTACCAGGGATGGAGGACAGGGGCAATGAGGAATTTTCCAAAATAGCCCAGGGTTTCTGTCCGGGGTGAAGAGAAAGCTCTAGTAATGGGTGGTGGTTAAGGTCCTGCAAATCATGAACACGATTAATCCCACTGAAGCAGCTGGTATGGGGATAGAAAGAGAACCTAAAGAAATAATGACAAGTAAATGCAATACATAGTACTGGATGGGATCTAAGAATGATGGAGAAAGGGCTCAAAACAACATTACTGGAATATAAGAAAAAATGGGAATACAGAATATAGGTTTAAAACAATATTACATTTCTTGAGCTTGAAAACTGTACTTAAGGTTGAGTTTGAAAGTGAGTATCTTTGCTCATAGGAAGTGTACATGGAAGAATTATGTGTTCAAGGAGTATGATGTATGCAACCTGCTCTTAAATGTTCAGAAAAATAGACAGATGGACCGACAGGAGGGTGGGTAGGAGGGGAAAACAGCAAAAGTGGCAAATGTTAAAACTGGTAGATCTGGGTATTGGGGGGGGGGTATGGAGGTATTTTGGAATTCTCTGCATGGGGTTTGTATTATTTTTGCAACTATCCTTTCTTTAAATTTGGCATTATTTCAAAATAAAAAGTTAAAAAAATAGAATGACAAAGATTTGCTGCAATGATAGACCTGAGTGGGAAATCAACCTTTCAGTACACACAATATAACACCATTCAGTCAAACAACAACAAAGATTCTAAATACACTGCTAGATATTTTCTAATTTCCTATGGGTGCCTAGGACACAGACCTATGTATGAATGTATAGAAAACTGTCTGGGAGAAGGAGCACCAAAACCTTACTGTTGGTTAGAAGAGGCCTGGGATCAGGGTGGAGAGGGACTAAAGGGAACTTCAGCCTTATCTGTAATGATTTACTTTTTTTAAAGAAAACACATTAATATATTAGTTGCATAACTACCAATTACTAAGAAGAAAATAAAACAAACTGCTCCTGACATTATTCTCTGTCAGGTACCTCAACTCATAAAATCTGGAGGAAGGATCACTCAGAGAATTAATTTCCATCTAAAGTTTTCCTCTTATATAAATAAAGGCCAAAACATTAATTAATTTACCTTACAAAATTCCCTTGTCTTCCTTCCCCTCTCCCTTTAAAGCTTGCCAGAACACATTTATTTTTTAACATACATATAACATTACCACCCTGGAGTTCAGAGGTAGTGATTCTTTTTCTTTAAGATTTCATTTTCATATCATTTACCCCATGAGATATATTGACTTCAATTCAAAGGACTTGAAAGCTCTTATGTAAATCTAGCCAGAGATGTGCTGTTTTGTGAACCTCCTCCGAAGGCCCACAGCTCTCTCCAATCAAAGGATTGCTTCTGTTTCCAATTAGATGTAAAATACACACTACAGCCAAAGGAAAACTGGTACATTTCAGAATAAACGTATAACCAGACCACATAGGAGGCAAGAGAAAACCCTGTTCTGGAAGTGCACAGACCCGATTTGCAGAGGCCTCTCCCACCCCCTCCATGCCGCTGGTTTGTTGTTCTATGCCAGAACCTGGGATTTTGTTGTTGTTGTTTGTTTTTTCAAATGTTCCAGTTTCAATTTCTCTCTGCGTACGTCTGGCTAAATCCCACTGATGTTAATGCAAAGTGTGTGCTCACACAAAGACAGGAGCCCCTGCAAATAAATACCACCTTCTATCTACATTATCCAGTCTTGCTCCCATCCCCCAAACACACAGTTCTCATTAATCCTGAAGGACACCCTTAGGCTAGAAATTGTTTCACAAAGATATGCAAATGTAGTCCAGAAATAAATTCCAACCATCCAATTTAGGAGGTCTTCATATCCACAGATATTTAGAAAGAGGCTTGAATACAAGAGCCCACATCAGAAGTACTGGTAGAGTACTGGTAATTCTGAAGGTGCTAAATCCTGTTTCTAGTGTTGTGCTTCAAAAATAGATTTACTACAGCATGAGCAACAGGAATCAGAAAAGCAGTTGTCGCTTATGGGGAAGGGCTGATGGGAGGGTAGAGAGGGAGTTAACTAGAAAAAGCACTAGAGAACTTTCTGGAGTAATGAAAATGTTCTATATCTTGATGGGATGATATTTTCCATCGGTATTGGCGACTTAAATTCTGAACTGTATGAACTGCAACTTAAAATTCTGTGCATTTTATGGTATGTAGATTATATCTTAATGACAAGAAGCATCTTCATACAAACACTTTTATGGATTACTTGCATTACTTCGGCTATCGTATGAGGAATTTCTGCCCCCAACATGAGTACCAAGAAAACAATTATTAAAAGCTAAAATTGATTCATACAATGAATGACAATGTCATTAGTGCTAAAATTAAAAAATTAAAATGAGAACACTGATTGAGAACTTTCTATATGTCAGTAACTATGTGAAACACTTACTTGCAGGAATTCATTTAATCCTCCCCAAAAGTAACCACACCACTCCTCCCTGCCCAATTTACAAATGAGGAAATTGAGGTTCAGAAAAGTAAACTTGCTCAAATTACATAACTTATAAAAGTACAGACAAGGGCAGGCAACAGTAGCTCAGCGGCAGAGTTCTCACGTGCCATGCCGGAGACCTGGGTTCAATTCCAGGGCAAAAAAAAAAAAAATTACAGCCAAGCCAGAAACTAAGCACAAGAGGACTTTCAAGAGGTCAGAAGGTATTTTTGAAGTGTCTCCTCATCAAGAATCAGAAACTGATTCATTACAAAAAAAAAAAATCTACTGGGGGAAATCAGCTACAATCCGCTAGAAACATACATGCTATCCAATTGGTCTTTGACCCCCAAACCCCTTCCTAAGTAGTCTCTGGGAAGAGAGGCAGACCCTCACCACCACATAACCATCACAGGAAGAGCAGTTTTAGTGTCCATGATGCAGAGCTAGAAGCTCAGGGGGCCAAAGGCTGCCCAAACCTGGAGACCAGCTGTTAACCTGCCTGGCATCTACCTAAAGCTACAGTCACAGGCAAAACAGGTACATCAGCTGAGATACAGCAGAGGTGGCAAAGTGGTCACAGGTGGGGTCTCACCCTTGAAATATACACTTGGGTAGAGCAAACAAAAAAATTCAAAATAACTGCCAACATTTAAAGTCAGGACTTCCAGCTTCTCTTGAAAACCAGAGTATCAAGCAGGCAGTGTAAGGAGGAGACACCTCGCTGGAGCTGAGTGCTGGGGTCCCCTTTGGAAGGCAGTTCAGCCCTGTCCCCACTGCTCACTCCAGCCTGCCTGTCCCAAGCGATCGCATTTCCGTAGGGGCTTCATTGGGCACTTGAGTTTGCCATTGCTGCAGTGGATGTATACACAGAATGTGTTCAAAGAACCAGCGCTAGGAATAAAGTAACATTCGACACTTTGATCCTCCTTGCCCAACCCCAAGCTCCAATAATGCTTTCTGTGCGGGAAGCAACTTTGGTCTAAAGGATTTAAAACATCCTGAATGCACTTTTGACCTTTTTCATTTCCTATAACTCACTGACTTCCAGAAAGGCAGTGAGGTGGACTTAAGATATGGTACAGGCACATTAAGATAAAAAAACACTTAACAGAATAAAAGGCAACTCCCACCTCCAAAGGTAGCCACTGGCTTTGGTAAAGATCCTTCCAGACTCTATGTACTTAAATATAGATATCTATATGTATTTACATATAGATAATCAAATTTTTGTTGGGGGTGGGAGGTAGGAGTAATAAGAATGAGATCATACTACCATGTTATTCTGCAACTTGCATTTTTTTCATGTAATGAAAAACATGATTCACATCTTCTCGTGTCAATACTGATGGAAATACTTCATACAGATGGGCAACATTTCATATTATATATATATATTTCATATTATATATATATATACTTAAACCTGAGTTTAAGCCATTATAGATGGGCTTTTGTCCATTTCTAATGTTTTAGTAACATAAACCGCGCTGCAAAAACATTCTTCTATATTCTGCATCATACACATACAACCCAAAGCCCCTTCTGATATTCCAACTCCTCTCCTTGGTAAAAGTCCCTTTTCCTCTAATTCCAAGAAACA
This sequence comes from Myrmecophaga tridactyla, assembly GCA_004026745.1. Lineage (NCBI taxonomy): Eukaryota > Metazoa > Chordata > Mammalia > Pilosa > Myrmecophagidae > Myrmecophaga > Myrmecophaga tridactyla. The sequence continues at coordinate 47,444 of PVIY010011172.1, read as the reverse complement.
CTTTTCATATGATAGACTGCTCTCAGGCAAATTCCTTTTCAGTTTGCCCCCGCCCCAATCCACCCTCACCCCCCACCCCCATGTCCTCTTTTGTCAAGTGAAGAAACTTCTTCCCTATCAGTCCTTTTCACCTTCAGTCTACAGGAACCTCTGATAATCTTCCTCTGGAAAATTTAAACAGAGCTGATCTCATTTCCTACCCGGATATTTCTCAGTCATTTAAATTCCTGCATAATTCCAACACTCCTTAGCCATATCTTTGTGAATCCTGGTTGAGAGAATGAAAAATTTAAGCCAAATGTGGCAAAAGTCCCTGCCCAACCACAGACGCCAATTCTAATGTAAATGAGGATGTAGGGATGCTAATGACTGTACCCCAAGAACCTTTTGGAAGATGGGATTATGCTGCAGGCCAGGCAGATGGATGAGGTGGGGGGAAGATCAAAGACCAGATTGCATATATCTGGCTGGGAGGAGGGGAGACAAGCAGCTGCCTCCATGGGTACCATGTGATCCCAATTTGTAAAACAAAAACGCATTTACATAATATATAGTTTACTATGACATATGTTATAGTTTATATAAAAAATGCATGCATTTGTAAAGAGAGAGAGGGGAAGGAAATACACAAGAAATACAAACACGGTATCTCAAGGCGGCGCCTGTGCAGGTGATTTTTATCTCCCTCCTTGTGATTTTTGTTCTTCAGGTTTTTCTTCAATAACCACAAAACCCGTGTCATTGATAAAGGAATAATAATGATCAGAAGCCCCATTGGAGGAACTAGAAGAAAAAGGCAGGATCAGTTGGTCCTACTTTTGGGAGAATCCAATAGACAAAGCTTTGGGGGGAGCACTCTGGGGCACTCCATGCTGTGGGGAGGGGTGAGGAGGGACGTGGTGGAGGGCAGGTTCTAAGCCTGGAAAACACCGGGGCGAGGTGCTAAGAAACCGCCAGTATCTTCAACTAGAGGGGAGACTGCAATGGGGCACCCTGAAGGACAGACAACTAGGAGAACGGGTGGGCTTTACAAAACTTGTTTTAATTAGTTGTCAACACTTAAAAATCAAGAAAAAGGCTGAAAATTAAAAAGAATCACTCAGCACTATGTAAATCTTGTTACTTTTGGAAGAAAAGGAGGATTTTTATTCACCGTCCTTGTTTACTCACAAAGAAACTCTAGAAGGATGAACCAAAAACCAAGGACAGTATTTTGTGGACAAAACTAGATGGGAGGGAGATTTTTCACTACAGACCTTTTTAATACGTCTCTTGAATCACGTGACTGTATTACCTTTCACATAACTATATTCCATAAAAGGTATTGTGATAAATATTTAAATACATGATAGACTTTTGCAAATAAGTAACTTATGGCTTCACTTTACATTAGTATGTAATAAACAGTGATGGACTCAAAGTACTAAAATAAAATTAGGGCGTTTTATGTAAAAATCTAAAGTTTCTAACACTTAGACCCAGCAATGTTTGCACTTGGTTGGTTAAGCACTCCAGCTGGCACAGTCAGGAATGTCTGTTATCCAGGTAGATGGATGCTTAGATGAATGTTCTCCTAGCACTTTATCTCACCCACCAATGAGTCAGAGCAGAAAAGAACCATTCACATATCCCAAAAGCATCTTCATTATTTGTGCAGGGAGACGTAAATACCCCCTTCTCTTCTCAGGGCCAGAGTCGCTGGGCACAACTTGTCTGATAACTAGGCACACGGGTCCCCGAGTAACCAACTCCTCCCACACCACACATGGTTTTGTACAAAATCCTTATTAGCTCCCACCCACGATACATGCAAACAAAATTTGTTTATTTTTTTATTTCTATTGTGGTAACGTGTGTAACATGATATATCCCATTTTAACCATTTTCAGTATACAAATCAGTGGTGCTAATTACAGTCACTACAGTGAGTGCACCATTGCCTCAATAATCTTCTCTATATTAAAAATTGAGCAAAGTTTGTGAGCAGAGAATCCAAGTATTCCACATGGTAAGAAATAAATGGTAATTATGGTTTCACAATGTATCTGTCTGGAGTTAGTTCTGCCCTCATCACATCCTGGCCACACTGGCTTCAATCTGTTCCTCAAGCACCTACCACAGGGCCTTTGCATTGCTGCAGTCTGTACCTGGAACACTCATACCCACCCTCCTCCCACCCCACATCACTACCTGAAGGGGACTTGCATGTGCACCCTTAGGTCCCCTTACCCCTACCTGACTCATTCTCCACCTTCATCCATTCAGCAATTACTAACCAAGCACTGGTTTGTGTCCATCTATCCCACGACCTTATCTTATTACTGTGCCGGTTTGAAAGGATTATATGCCCTAGAAACGCATCCATTTTGTGGAGGCAGCTGTTTCTTCTAATCCCTACTCAGAACTATAATTTGGAAATTTAATTAGATTATCTTCATAGAGATGTGACACACCCAACTGATTACAGGGAGATGTGACTCCACCCATTTCAGGTGGATCTTGATTAGTCTACTGGAATTCTTTAAAAGAGGAAGCATTTTGGAAGGAGCTTCAGAGCCATGAGAACCACAAGAGGCCACACAGCTAGAGACCTTTGAGATGGAGAAGGAAAATGTCCCTTGGGGAGCTTCATGAAACAAGAAGCCAGGAGAGGAAGCTTGCAGACATCACCATGTTCACCATGTACCTTTCCAGTTGAGAGAGAAACCCTAAACATCATCGGTCTTCTTGAACCAAGGTATCTTTCTCTGGATGCCTTAGATTGGACATTTCTATACCTTTGTTTTAATTTGGACATTGTCACAGGCCTAGAACTGTCAACTTGCAAAATAAATTCCCCCTTTTTAAAAACCATTCCATTCCGTTTCTGGTATATCACATTCTGGCCACTAGCAAACCAGAACAATTACCTTCAGAGCACTTTGCTTGGAACAATTTTGTTTGTTTCTCTGTTTATTCCCTATCCCAAATATCAGCTCCCAGAGCACAGGGATTTTTGGACTATTTCATTCATTTCTGCATCCCAGGCACTCACAACAGTATATATACAACAGTGTCCTATTACATTTAGCACACACTAAACCATAGATACTGTTGTTTCCTCAATCCCTCACACTGAAACATTCTAAATGTTTAGATAAAGTAAGCAGAAAATGTGACGTCAGAAGACAATTCAAATGATACCATCCATGAAAGCAAAAATTCATCTTTCTCATTCATCTTTGTGTCCCTAGAATCTAAAATTGTGCCAATACAGAACGAGCACACAATAACTACTTGCCGAAATGATGAGACTGAAAGCTAGCTGAATGAATGAATAAAGGAATGAATTACATAGGTTTTGCTCTATTTTGATACTGGTGGTGTAGGAAATGGAGTTTCAACATTAAAATCTCTGGGCTTCTCAATGGCTTGAGGGCGTCCTCTTCCTTAAAAGGCCACTGGCCCATTCCAGATGCTCAAGTGAGAGAAACAAAGAACTTTCAGTTTCCAAATCTCTGAGATTCCTGAACAAACAATGTCTATTTACTCACCAGGGGAACCCAGTAGGTGTAGAGTGCACCGAGCCGCATTTCAGGAACAAACTGGGAGCAGGCGAGAAGTAAGAAGTACAGGTTGAAAAAGTATTTGAACTGGTTAAAGAGTACCTGTAATGCAGAGAGAAAAGAAAGGAGAGCTCAGGGCTTGTCTGACGAGGTTCAAAAGGTTTAGAGGGAGACAAATTTAAAACATTCCTGCAGAAGAAAATAACCTACATGATACCTCTCACATAAAATTGAGGAAAACACATGCACATAATAAAAATATAAATTATAAAAGTAAAAAAAAATAATTAAATACATGGAAACTGTAAATATCAAAATCAAGATAGTGATTCACTCTCTAAGGAGGAGAGGGGTTATAAATGGGGAAGAACATGCTGGGGACTTTGGCTAGATCTGCTATGTTTTCTTTCTTAAGTTATAAATTCTGTAAGTACAGGTAGACCATTAAAAATGGTTTCAGTGGAAAATGCTTATGTTCTAAGGTTAAATCAAAACAGCAAGATAAAAACATCTACAACACAGAAACCTGTACAAGAATGTTTACAGTAGCTTTATTCATAATTGCCCAAAACTAGAAGCAACCAAAATCCCTCAATAGATGGATAAACAAGCTATGCTACAACCATATAATGAGGTATCAAGCTTCGAAAGACATGGCGGAACCTTAAATACATATTGCTAAGAGAAAAACAGCCAGTTGGAAAAGGCCACACACAGTATGATTCCAACTATATGGCATTCTGGAAAAGGCAAAACTATGAAGACAGTAAAAAGAGAAGTGGTTGCCAAGAGTTCAGGGAGAGGGAGGGAGGGAGGGAGGAATAGGTGGGGCTCGGGGCGGGGGGGGGTTTCAGACCAATGCAGCTATTCTGTGTGATACTGTCATGGTGGGTACATGACATCATGTACTTGTCAAAACCCACAAAACTTCATAATACAAAGAATGAACCCTAATGTAAACTATGAACATACGCTAATAGTAATGTATCACTATTGGTTCATCAATTATAATAAATGTACCACAGCAATGCAAGATGTCAATAATAGGAAACAAACATACACAGGAGAAAGGAAGCATATGGGAATTCTCTGTACTATCTGCACAAATTTCCTGTAAATCTCAAACTGCTCTAAAAGATGTCTTTTTGTACAAAGAAAAAAAAAGTTACACCCACAATCTGATCCCAATGCCACAAAATACATATAGGAGAACCTTATCCTGGCAGCAGGTGGCTTCTGGCAGTTACAACTGTTCCATGTGCCATTCTGTCTCCCAGTCCGCTGGGAGTCATCTCAATGCCAGCGTACTGTTTCGGCCACCGTGCCATGAGCAGACGAGACGTGTCTCTACGGCTGAGGCGGTTAGGCATGCCCCAGCCACCTGGCCCTTCCCTGCCACGTGACCCTGGTGGCCAGGTATTCCAGAGGGCACAGCTATGACATGGAGGATGGTGGCCCAAACTGCACCAGTCTTTACAGGAAGAAGGAATCTTTTCTTGTCTTAAAATACTGAAATAGGTGCAGGGGGAGAGGTTTGAGGCAGTCAGCAATGAGTATGGTCAAAATCACCCTAAAAGTCAGACCTTAAACCATAGTATAATTTATTTGCGCTTCTGTCACTCAATACTCAATATTCAACACTGCCTTTTTTCTTCCAGAAATGAAACTAATTGCTGCCTCTTCTTCAGTCCACTGGCATGTGTTTGGAGAACATATTGGATAAAACTAGGTACTTAATTTGTACCTATTTGTGTGTGTCGGGGGAAACCAAAGGTTTGTTGAATACATATACATGGATGTATATAAATTAATGTGAGAATTTGATGCCTAGAATAAAATAATTACTAGAGTAAAACAATTAGCATAACAGAAACATTAACAAAATGTTAATTGGGATTCTCTCTCTAGATGTAGGATTAAAATCAAATTTTTTTCTATTCTTTTATCTCCCAACATTTCTATACTGTATATGTGTTTCATAATGATAATGCCAAAAAAAATGTAAACATTTCTTGTTTGTGGTTACTGATGGTTGGTGGCACTGGTAGTGTTTTGGTTATAATCCTAGGTCCCCAAAATATTTTTTAATATCTTTTTCACTCTTAGGCTCAACATACCAAATAAATGTGATGTTATTCTAGCCAACCACATGGAATCTGGCAGCTTTGCAAAGAGGTGCTGATGACCCAGGAAGATGAAGGGAGTGCCTAGTGGCTAAGAGGGCACAGAGAAGACACAGGATGTTTGTAAAACCTGTCCCTGGGACTGTGCCATCATATATATTTGGAGTAGGAAGAAAAAAAAAGGCGTGGTCCCTGCTTGTACATACCCCAGGAAGAAAGGTGAAGAAGTTGTACTTCTGATTGTTGATGACATTTCTAGGGTACCTCTGGTCCCTCTTTTCGGGATGCCCCAACCAAACCGTGCGGGGCCTGGGGTCCCCTCCACCACAGCATCTCAGCCACTCACAGCACCTGCAGAAAAGACATGACGAGAGTCAATGCCACAACCAAAGAGTCAATGCCACATCCACATCTGGCCACTGGTTTTCTTTCCCAGGAAACCAATCTCAAGAATTTTTTTTTCTAGAACGTCTTCTGGGACAGGTCCATATCTGGGGCTCCATCCTTCACTGGGATGGGAAAACAGCTGAGACTTCTAATAAGCTGTGATCCAGATAAAAGATGGTTTGTCCCTGAGCCCAAATTATTTGTTTCAAAAAGTAGGATTCATTTTTAAATAAGACTTAGGTTAAAAATAAATAAATACATAACAACAAATACTATCATTATCTCCATTTTACAAATGAGAAAAAGGAAACTTGGAACAGTTAAATAAAGCCTCCAAATTTGCCAAGATGCAAGAAACAGCCAAAGTCAGACTTGAACTGTGTCCACCTTGTTCCAAAACCTAGTGTCAAAGTTGTTGGTTACACCGAAAGATTATTATTCTACAGAAGAGAAGGGGGAAAACCTCTCAAACACCAACTCCATTTTTAATACACACTGGAAGAGCAAATCAGAAGGACAATATGTAAGGGCTCAGTGTAGCCTGGGCATGGGCCAGCAGGCCTGCTGTAGGCAGACTGACTCCAAGTGCTGTTGGCACCTGACTCTTATGAGGGCCGCTCATTAGCACCAACCCACAACAGAAGCAAGGAAACACCTGGGAACCTGGGCTGCTCTGGCCAAACAAAGCCGCTCTGGGAAGACACACATAACACACACACACAGGGGCCAGCCTGTAGTTTGGGAAAGCCTATAAACAATGTGTTTGGAGAATTATAAGCTCTTTAAGCACTGCAATGAAAACACCCCAAACCAAATGGCTCATTCCACTGGCCCAGCGCTCATGGGCCCAGGAGGGAAAAGGCAGAGCAGCGCCAGCCCCTGGAGGTTCTGCCAGCAGAAACGAAACCAAACAGACCTGGCACTGACAACTCACATAATTACGGGTGGGCTGCAGATCTTCCTTCTCCCCTTTCTCCAACTCAGGCCTCAGAGGGCTGTGGGGATACAGCGCTAGGCAAACACAGTCCCTGCACTTCAGGACCCTAAAGATTTGTATAGGAGCAAGCTGCCTGCCTCAGGGGCTCAAAATTTCCATGATGAAACACAATGCTCTTTCTTAAAAATAGCATCCTTATTCCAGGAACCTGGTGCCTGAGATAGAATGTGACTCTGATAAGAAAAAGTTTTCTTCTAGAAACTCATTCCTAATGGCCCCTTCTAAGTTGCCCAAAGGCCTGAGGCACATACAGAGAGCCTCAAGGAGCACAACCCAGTCCTGTTCCTGGGTGCAAACCACTCTGCCAGGCCAACAGTGAACTGAAGCAAGGAAGGCAGAAGAGAGTAAAGGGAGGGAGGAAGGGACAGAGAAGGGGGGACGGGGGAGGGAGGGAAGCAACAGCTATTTGCAGAAGAAGCCTTCTTGATGGACACGACTAACTTATCTGTGGGCCAGGAGTTCTCGTCCCCTCCTTTAATAACACTGTAATAATGGATCCATAGCTGTATGTTTCTAATGAAAGATGAAAAATGAATTTAAGAGAACCACATGATACCAGGTTGGTTGTTTATATGATTTTTCTATTTTGTTTTAACACATCAAGCGATCATGTTAAGCTTCTCGTTACTTAACCTACCGATGTGTGCAAAACACCAGGATATCCACTGCATCATGGACTGTAGCAGCAAAAGATCAGAAACAAACCAAACCACTCATCACAGGGAGCTAGCTAAATAAGCCCGGACCATGCATAAAATGGAATTCCCAACGCCTTTTAAAGAATGACATACAATTGTATGGATTAAAGTGGTCCCATTTCCAAGGTAAGTTAAATTAAAAAGCAAGGTGCTGAATTGTGTGTCCAGAATGTTACTCTCTGCATTAAAACAAGAGGATATTCTTACGGATACACACTTGCAAATGCACAGAAAATCTCCAGAGGGCCCAAGAAAAGCTGATACAGGAAACTTTTCCTGTACATTCTTTAGTAACACTTGAATTATTTACATTGTACCTACATTAGCTATTCCAACTAAATCTCCAGCTAAATTCACAATAATGAGCACTCATTAAGTGCCCATCTGGTAAAAATACTTTCAGGACACGTGGGGACCCAAAAATTGGAAAAAGAGAAAAAGCTGGGATCTCTGCCTTCTTCCTCACAACCTCACTGCAAACCAGAGGTAACATTTGGCAGGGAATAAAATGAGGACTTTGTGTCACCTGCTCCCGCTGTAATTAGCCCCAAGTCCATCTCATTTGATCGATTTGATTTTCATCTCATTTATTCACTTTCTACCTGCATGAAATGTAATTTGCACACTTTCAACACAGAATTTATTTACTTTCAGGTCAATAAGCATTGATTAAACATTTAACAATAATAATCACAGCCACTTTTTGTCATGCTTCACTTGCCAAGCAGGTATGGTGAACAAGACAGACAAGATCCTCCTCGTATGGAGTTGGGAGATAGTCAACAACTACACAAAATAAAAGGAAGCCTTGCGTAAAAAACTGAGTGGGGAAGGTGTGTGGCTACATGAGACTGGGTGGTCCAGAAGGCTGGGTGGGGTAACATTTGAGCTGAAAGACAAGGAGAGAGCCATGCAGCCATGTGAAAACCTGCAATCCAGGCAGGTGGAGGCCCGAGGGCCAGGGGCCAGGGGCCAGAGGTGGGGGCAGCACAGAGCCTAGGAAGGCTGCTCATGTGGCTGGAAGGCAGAGATCACGGGGAGAGGGTAAAAGAAGGGTCAGAGGAAGAGGCAGAGGCAGACAATTCAGGGAAGGAGTCTGGATTTCATTTTAAGCCCAGTGGGAGCCATTGGAGCCTCCAAGCAGGGAAGAGGTAGGATACGATTTACGTTTTTTAAAAGGTGCCTCTGGAATCCCTGATACTGTGTCAAAGTTTAGGGATACCCAAATCAATAGGCCATGCCCTCGATCTTGAAGCTTATTCTTGTGAAGCTTATGTAGGTAGCGGAGAAGCTTTGACTACCTATAGGCATGCCTAAGAGTTACTTCTGGAGGACCTCTGTTATTGTTCAGATGTGGCCTCACTCTCTCTAAGCCCAACTCTGCAAGTGAAATCATTGCCCTCCCCCCTACGTGGGACATGACATCCAGGGGTGAAAGTCTCCCTGGCAAGGGGAGGGTCATCAAAAAGATGACTCCCAGGGATGAATCTAGACCTGGCACCATGGGATTAACAACTACATCTTGACCAAAAGGGGGAAACGAAGTGTAATTAATAAAATATCAGTGGCAGAGAGAGTTCAAATAGAGTCGAGAGGCTAAGCTTCAGGTAGACCTTGCTACCTAGCATAACCTGCCAACCCCCAACCAGGACCATACCAGCCAATCCTACAGAACACCTACGGCAATATATAACATTCCACAAGGGTCCAGGCACTAGAGTGACTTGCCAGAAACCTACAACCTCCAGATGGGTCCCTGGTCCAGATAAGTCCTGAAACCTAGCCCAGCCTCTCCAGAACATCAGATAGTTCCACCTCCCTACCCCATATTAGTGACAGACCCTTCCAATATCAAAAATTTAGATTTGCCATGGCCCAAACAACCCTAATGAGAGGTATGGAAATATCAAAGGTGATGGTGGAGTTATGCATAGAAGATAGGACTTAACAAATGAATATGAATGCTGAATCATTAAATTGATATCTCTTTTAGTCTCCAGTGTTTTGGAACAGCTAGAAGTAAAAAAACCTAAAATTGTGAAATTGTAACCCACGTCAAAGTCTGAAATATGTTCTAAAACTAATTGTGGTGCTGTGCTTGTAAATTTATAGCTTTTTTGTATATATGTTACTGTTCACAAAAAAAGAAGAAAAAAAAGTCGATTGTGATGATAAAGTATTCATGCCCTCTAGCCTCATATATTCTGGAGCAGCTAGAAGGAAAAATATGAGAGGATCGTATGGTAGCCCATGACAAACTCTGGGATCTATCCTACAACCATGTTTCGAAGAGTGCTTTGAAAACTATTGCTTTTTTATTTCTTTGCTTTGTATATATGTTATATTATACAATAAAAAAAGTTTTAAAAAATGCTGGTGATCGGTGAGGGAGCGGTGAGGGGTATGGTATGCATGAATTTTTTTCTGTTTTCTTTTTATTTCTTTTTCTGAATAGATGCAAATGTTACAAGAAATGATCATGATGATGAATATGCAACTATGTGATGATATTGTGAATTACTGAGTATATATGTAGAACAGAATGATCAAAAGTTAGAATGTTTGTCTTTGGTGATTTTTGGTATTTAAAAATTTTTTTTTAATTAATAAAAAAAAAAAGAAAGGCAGAAAAGACCATACTCAAAGCCAAACAGTATATTATTTAGGAATACAAACAAATATGATTGAACTAATTTTTAAATTCAAAATTCAGGGTACTGGTTACCTTTGGCAGGGAGGCAGGGAAAGAAGATAAGGAAGAAATACACAAATGCAGTTATTAGTCATGTTACAGAACTTAAACTTTGTAACAAGGTCATAGGCATTCATTTTAATGGGTATTATTCACAATTTACATATATCATGTGTATCTTTTGTACATATCAAATGTAACACTGAAAAATTTTTGAAGTTGACATCATAAATTAAACCTGTATCTTCTTAAAAAAAAAAGTCCCTCTGGCTGCTGGGCTGAGAAGATGGCATGTCAGATAAGAGTGGAAGCCGGTAACGAGTATATGACTTCTTCTTACAGTGATGAAAACATTCTAACATTGACTGTAGTAATGATTGCAAACTTCTATGAATATACTAAAAACCATTGAATTGTACACTTTAAAAGGGTGAATTGTATGGTATGCTATTATATCGCAATAGAACTGTTATAATAAATGAAAAAGCGGGTGCAGGGTGAGCACGTGGGAGGCTGCTGCCATTGCCCAGGCAAGTAGACAGTGATACAGTCCAGGTGACAGCAGTGGGAGGTGATGAGAGGGGTACAGTCTCAATATATTATGGATATAAACATGCACAATTATGCATTACTTCATTTAATCATAATGCATTGTTTCATTTAATGTTCACGTTAATCTTGCGACGTATTATCTCATTGTCATTTTCACAGAAGTATAAACTGAGTTCCAGAGAGGATTCAGTGACTTGCCTGTATTACTGAGCAACAGAAGCAGTATTTGAACCCAGCACAGTTATTTCACAGCTTTATATTTTTTCAGTCTCTGAGCATTTCATAAAATTGGAAGGACATTTAGGGACCATCAAAAGCAAGCATCCTCCCATCCTCTGCAGTGCACGTGGGCTCCCCACCTGCCCCAGAGCCATTCATCTTAGTGCCAGCATGAACCTGCTGCCTCCAATCTCCACCGCAACCTCCTGTCTGGGTTTCCTGGCTGCAACATGCCTGGCCTATCCTAAAAGACACATTGCTGTTGGTTCATGTGCCTTCAATAATAAGCTTTCAAATAGTACAGTCTACCTGTTAAAGTCTGTGTTTTTATCTTCCAGTCCTTTCCATTCCGATTTCTATAGAGCTGTGGCTATTCAAATTTAAATTAATAAGAATAAAAATAATTCACTCCACCTTCTTTAGCCACAATCTGAGTGCTCCATAGCCACGTGTGGCCAGTGGCTACTGGAATGGACTGTACTGATATGGATCATTGTCACCGTGCTGGGAGTTCTGTGGGACAGCACTGCTGTAAAGCATCCCCTTCTGCCCGACTCTTGAACTGGTATCTATGCTAAGGATACACACATGAGCATCAGCATGTGGACCTCACAACCGAGGGAAACGAACCTAAGCAAGATTTCCCAAACTTCAGCCATTTTCATGCTACACATATGATTTCTGTGATATCCAAGGACTTCATTCTACTTCCATGATTCAGGCCAAATTTTCATAACTTATATCACTGATTCTCAACTGGGACAATTTTGCCACCCAGAGAGATATATGGCATCTTTTGGTTGTCACAACTCGGGGAGGGAGTGTCATGGCATGTTGAGGGAGAGAGACCACAGATGCTGCTAAGCGTCTCCTAGTTTACAGGACAGCCCCTCCAACAAAGAATTATCTGGATCAGAATGTCAAGAGTACAGAGAATGAACAGCCAGCACTATCCTAGATCTTATTTGCTTAATATTTGTTTATAAATTGACTTACTATTATTTATTTTAAAAGGTAACTTCAAATGGCTACTGTAATGCAAATCCAGCATCACTCCATAAATAGAAGGGAAACATCACAATCAACACAATGAAAAGCCAAACAATGTTGCTAAATTCTATCAAGAAACTGTGACTGAGCCAGAAGCTGCCACCTGATCTGTTCCTTCTCTTATGGTAGAGACATTAGCAAGGGTTATAAATACTGCAAGAAAAACCAAAGAGAGAATTGTAATCTCGCTGTCTCAAGGTAATCTAACTCCTCTCCACAAACTATTTAAACTGTATCATGCGGCTCTGGATGCAGCCGCTAGCATTTTGGGAACTACTCTCCTAAAGCAGAAGCCTTGGACTTGGTGGCAAATTTACTGCAAGTGACCAATTCTCCCACATCTGTCTAAACTGAAGAAGTGACAGCCAGACGCCGTCGCGGTGACTGGATTTATAACTGTGCCCCACCCTGTTTGTCTAATTAGCAGACTTCAGCCCCCAAGGTCTAGGAGGGGCAGGCGCCAAGGAGCTGTGTTGCCACAGCTGTCATCCTGGCATCATGGATTAACATCAAAATGAGCTGTCTGTCACTTCCCAAGACAAAGTAACCCCTAAGCCACATTCTAGATAGGCTGGGGAGACGTACTACAAAACAGGATCCCTTTAGAAAACAGCCTAAAATAGAATTAACAGGCAAAAACCTTGCAATTTTAAACACTAGGACCATGTGGCCAGAGGAAGAAAAGCTCTTCATCCAGAAAGATCTGGATGTAAATCGCAGCCCTGCTCCATATTAGTTAGTATGTGGCTTTGAACTGGTTACTCACCTTCTTTGCTACCTACTTTTTTGCATGTGTAAAATGACAATAAGACCTGCCTTGTTGAATTATAATGAAAATTAGAGATTTTATAAATAAGGGGCCTAGGACAGCACCTGGCCCATTACAATTATTTAATTAATAGTAGATTTGATTTCCCTTAATTTTTTCAAATAAAAAAGAAAATATCAAACAGCTCTCTCACCTGTTGATGGCAACAGCTATTCAATTCGATTAAGATAAAAGGCAAGAGATAACTTAGTTAATAGTTCTTCCAGTTTAGACCACATATACAAAGGAAAACCAGAGGGGATTTCCTTATGATTTGAAACTTTATTTGAAACAAATAAAGGTTTTGATGGCTGAAAGCTTGATGACCAGATACTGCAGTGGATGCATGCAATCTGCATGAAAAACAAGGCGAAAGCAAATGTTATGGGGGAAACACTAAGGGAACAAGCTTTCTGGAAAGGTAACTAAATTAACAAGGATCGTTCCTCCCCACAAGAGAACATCTCTGTGCTCAGTGCCACCCAACCAGAAAACATTTGCTGAATTGCCTGCATGAAATACAAACCTCTTGGGAAGCCAGAGAGTTCAGGAATAATGACGGTCTCCACCTTGAGACTGGGGAGATCCAGGAAGAAAGCAAAGACATATTAAAGACAATGTGGAGAAAACAGTTTAGGGGCAGTGGTTCCCAAAGAGGGGGCATTTTACCTCCCAAGAGACACTGGGCAATGTCTGGAGATATTTTTGATCACCACAATGGGGAAAGTGTCACTGGCATCTAATGGGTAGAGGCCAGGGATGCTGCTAAAAATCCTCCAACACACTGATGGTCCCCCAACAGGGAAGGAGATGGCCCCAGATGTCCACAATGCTGAGGCTGACCACCCTACTCTGGAGGTCTGCAGTGATGAAAATGATCTTTATTTACACTGCCCAGGAAGGGATGTTACTGGCCACATGTGGAAGTTGAACACTCAAGATGTGAAAATCAAATTTTAATTCATTAATTTAATTAATGAATTTAAATAGTCGCATATGTTAGTAGCTACCATATCAGACGGCAGGTCTAGAGGATTATAACCCAAAGTGTTATGGACAGATGGATGGGGCAGGCAGGGTAGTTAGAAGGAATGAAAAGGAAGGTGTGGCGAGACATTTTTGCTCTTTGTTCTGAATATATTTAAATGACTAGCTTTTTGTTTGTTTTTAACTTAGGAGAAGATAAAATCTGGAGTCAGGAAGGATGGAAAGAAGGAAGCCAATTCACTATAAGTCTGATGTATGTCTGACCACAGGAATGCTGGCTGGAGGAGAAATGGGATAAATCATCTTAAAAAATAAGCTGAGTCAATATGTCAATTTCTCTTTAAATGTAAAGTTCAGAACCTCTGACCTAGCAAATACATCTAGAGGGATGAATTTACAAAAATACCAATACTGGAGAACATTAGGCTCACAGCAGCAATTTCAGCGAAAGCAAGAACATGGAAATGACCAAAGGTCCACAGTGGAGGGACCCCCTGACAATGAACCTGCAGTCAATGAGGAATGAGGTAGAGCCATACTCACTGTCAGGACAAGATGGCAAGGTGTTCAGGTGACTAAGAAAATTCATAAAGCAAAAAAATAAATAAAAATGCAATTTACAATTCCACATTTAATAAAAATAATTTTTTATTTTTAAATAAAATGAGGGGGGATAAACACACACATGCTAACAACGGTTCTCTTGGGGAGAAGGGGACAGTTCGGGATGGTTAGAGAAGTGTCCCTTCCCTATTTCTTCCTGCCGCAAGTCTTTTCTGATCAGGCCTCCTTGCTGATCAGCAATACACGATTCCACTGCTGTGATGATTCAGTATCATATGACTCAAGTCCAACCCTCCTGGGCCCACCCAGGTCAAGCAGGCAGCCTGCTCTCTCAGCTCCCACCTTCGGCCACACCATCCCACTTGTCTGCAATAATCCAAACCGTTGGTATACCTGCATCAAACTTTCTCCCGCAAGCCCTTCCCACCTCCTGAGCCACAAAGGTTTCTCTGGTCTCCAGTCTCTTGCTGTCTGCCTGGAAAACACCACTTCTCTCCTCTTCCATTTAACAGAATCACTTTGGGAATGCTGCCCTCCATCCTCAATCCTCCAAAACCCATCTCTGTGCTGTTCACAGAAAGAAGAGGAAGTAGCTCTCTGCTCCCTCAGACTTTACTCATCTGTTCCTGTCTAAATGAACAAAAATGTAAACAGGGCCTGGTGGGGAGGGGACATGCTGAGGAGCTCAGACCCTATGGGAAGGAAGAGTTCCTATGAGTCTGCAGCATCACAGGTCCAAACAGACCTCCCAATTCTTCTAGACAAACACAAAACAGACTGTGATGTGCAAACACTTTTTTTAACTGTGGGCAATGGATTCCTATTTTTTTATTATTCTGGTAACACATACAACAAAAATTTCCATTTTAATTATGTTCAAGTGTACGATTCAGTGTATTAATCACATTCACGATGCTGTACTGCCTTCACCACCATCCATCACCCCAGACAGAAACTCTGGACCTGTTA
Organism: Myrmecophaga tridactyla; assembly: GCA_004026745.1. Taxonomy (NCBI): domain Eukaryota; kingdom Metazoa; phylum Chordata; class Mammalia; order Pilosa; family Myrmecophagidae; genus Myrmecophaga; species Myrmecophaga tridactyla. The sequence goes on along the minus strand of PVIY010011172.1, from coordinate 31,853 downwards.
AGCACTGACTCCCCATTCATGCCTTCCCCCAGAGCCCTGGTAGCCTATAAGCTACATTCTCTAGATAACAATTCATATATTCTATTATTTCACATAAGTAAACTCATATAACATCAGTCCTGTTGTATCCGGCTTATTTCACTCAAATGATGTCTTCAGCATTCATCCACATTGTGGTGTGTTTCGGAGCTTCATCCTTTTTTTTACAGCTGAGTAATACTCCATGTGTGTATATACACCTTTTGCTTATCCACTCATCTGTTGATGGAAACTGTGTCCACCCTTTGGCTATTGTGACTAATGTGGATATGAACACTGATGTAAGGATATCTGTCCAAGTCCCTGCTTAAAAGTCTTTTGCCTGGAAGTGGGATTGCCAGGTCATATGGTAATTCTGTTTAACACTCTGAGGAACTGCTAATCTATTTTCCGTAGTGGCTGCACCATTTTATATTCCCACCAACAATGCACAGAAGTTTCCTATTTCTTCACATCCTCAACAACACTTATTTTCTGTTTTTCTTTTTTTTAATAATAGCCATCTGAGTGGCTGTGAAATAGCTCTCATTGTGGTTTTGTTTTCTATTTCCCCAGTGGCTTATGATGTTAAGCATCTTTTCATGTGCTTCCTGGCCATTTCTTCAGAGAAATGTCAATTCAAGTCCTTGTCCCAATTTTAAATTGTGTTGATGTCTTTTTATTGTTGAGTTGTATATATTTTGAAAATTAAACCCTTATCATCACATATATGGTGTCCAAATATTATCTCTCATTATGTAGGTTACCTTTTTTTTTTACTTTCTTGATAATATTTTTTGATGTACAAAAGTTTTTAAATTTTTATGAAGTTCATTTAATCAATTTTATCTTTTGTTCCTTGTGCTTTCAATACAAAATCTAAGAATCCACCACCAAATCCAAAGTCATGAAGATTTACTCCTATGTCTCTAAGAGTTTTATAGTTTTAACTTTTATATTAAGGTTGTTAACCTATTTTTCAGGGTTTTTTTGTAGATGGTGTGAGAAAGGGGCCCACTTCTATTCTTTTGTATATGGATATCCAGTTTTTCCAGTACCATTTGTTGAAGTGACTATTTTTTCACCATTGAATGGACTGGGCATCCTTGTCAGAAACTAGTTGGCTACATGCCGCCCCCTCTACGTGGGACATGACTCCCAGGGGTGTAAACCTCCCTGGCAACGTGGGACAGAAATCCTAGAATGAGCTGGGACGCAGCATCAACGGATTGAGAAAATCTTCTCGACCAAAAGGGGAAAGAGAGAAATGAGAGAAAATGAAGTGTCAATGGCTGAGAGATTTCAAACACAGTCAAGAGGTTATCCTGGAGATTAATCTCATGCATTATACAGATATTACCTTTTTAGTGAAGGTATATTGGAGAGGCTGGAGGGAAGTACCTGAAAATGTAGAGCTGTGTTCCAGTAGCCATGTTTCTTGAAGATGATTGTATAATGATATAGCTTTCATAATGTGACTGTGTGATTGTGAAAACCTTGTGTCTGATGATCCTTTTATCTGTGGTATGGACAAATGAGTAAAAATATATAGATTAAAAAAATAAATAATAGGGAGAACAAATGTTAAATTGAGTAGACTGAAATACTAGTGATCAGTGAAAGGGAGTGGTAAGGGGTATAGAAAAAAATAGGGGGAACAAAGGTTAAAATATATTGGGTAAATGGAAATACTGGTGGTCAATGAGAGGGAGGGGTTAGGGGGTATGGTATGTATGAGTTTTTTCTTTTTTTCTCTTTATTTCTTTTTCCGGAGTGATACAAATGTTCTAAGAAAGATCATGGTGATGAATATTCAACTAAGTGATGATATTGGGAGGCACTGATTTTACACCAAGTATGGAACATTCGCATGTTAAGAATGTTTGTATATGTTGTTTTGTCAATAAAAATATTTTTAAAAAATTAGCTGACTACAAACACAACAACCAAACTCACCACCCTCCCCCTGTCTACATGGGACATGACTCCCAGGGGTGTGGACCTTCCTGACAACATGGGACAGAAATCCTAGAATGAGCTGAGACTCAGCATCAAGGGATTGAGAAAACCCTCTTGAGGAAAAGGGGGAAGTGTGAAATGAAACAAAGCGTCAATGGCTGAGAGACTCCAAAGAGAGTCCAGAGGTTATCCTGGAGGTTATTCTTACACATTAAGTAGATATCACCTTGTTATTCAAGATGTAATGGAGAGGGTGGAGGGAACTGCCTGAAAATGTAGAGCTGTGTTCCAGTAGCCATGTTTCTTGATGATTACTGTATAATGATATAGCTTTTACAATGTGACTGTGTGATTGTGAAAACCTTGTGTCTGATGCTCCTTTTATCTATCTTATCAACACATGAGTAGAACATATGGAATAAAAATAAATAATAGGGGGAACAAATGTTAAAATAAATTTAGTTTGAAATGCTAGTGATCAATGAAAGGGAGGGGTAAGGGGTATGCTATGTATAAATTTTTTTTGTTTTCGTTTTCTTTTTCTGAATAGATGCAAATGTTCCAATAAATTATTATGATGATGAATATGCAATTATGTGACGATATTGTGAATTACTGATTATATATGTAGAACAGAATGATCAAAATAGGAATGTTCGCATTTTCTTTGTGTTTTTTGGTATTTAAAAAAATAAAAAGATTAAAAAAAATTAGTTGGCACAAGATGCGTAGGTTTGTTTCTAAATTCTTAATTCTCTTCCACTGGTCTATATGTCTGTCCTTATGCCAGTACCACACTAATTTTGATTACTGTAGCTTTGTAATACATTTTGAAATCAGGAAGTGTTCTCCAACTTTGTTCTTTTTCAAAATGGTTTGACTATTCCCCTTGCCCCTCCATATGGACTTGGGGATTGGCTTTTCTATTTCTGTAAAGAAAGCTGCTGTAATGCTAACTAAGACTGCATGAAATCTGTAAATCACTTTGGGCAGTATTCACATCTTAACAATATTAAGTGTTCGAATCCATGAACACAGGATGACTTTGCATTTATTTAGATCTTCTTTAATTTCCTTCAACATTGTTTTGTGGTTTTCTGTGTAGAAGACTTTTACATCCTTGGTTAAATTATTCTTAGATGTTCTATTCTTTTAGTTTAATATTATGAGTGGAATTGTTTTCTTGATTTCGTTTTTGGGGTATTCACTGCTGGTCAACTAATTTTCAAATATGCAAAATCAAAAACACAATTATTTTACTTAGCATGGTGGCCAAAGTCAGCATAGTTACTCCACCTGTGTTGGTCAGGATAGGGCTAACAGGCACTTTGTGGCTGGGAGAGTCAGTATACACGCTACCTCTGTATACATACTAAATCATTACACTACAACCTCTAGAGAGGGCACTTTGGCCATATCTATCAAAATTACAAACATGTATTTACTTTGACCCAGGGCTTTTATTCTAACTGTGAATTATGTTCAAGGTTGTCCACTGCAAATTGCTAATGAAAAGAAATAATTACCTAACTGTCCATCAGGTGAGAGACCGGTTAAATAAACTATGGCATAAATGGAACACTACAGGAACACTACAGAGCCACCAAAAATTAAAAATAAAAAAATTTAAAAAGAACAGAGATGCTTTTTATGTGTTGATATGGATTGAGTTCCCTGGCTTTACTGCTAAGTGAAAAAAGCATGTTGTGCTGTGACAGGTGAACTACCAATTACATGTATTAAAAAAGGGAAAAATCTGTGTGTATGTATGTCTGTTTAGCTACCTATCTATAGAGAGAGAAAAAATACATACTTTTTTTGTAAATGCTTAAAATTCTCCAGAATGACACAGACAAAAAGTGATAAAGTAATGTTACCTCAGGAGAACATGGAGTAGCTAACTGGATGAGGGTGGGAAGGAGAAAGAATGCCTTGTATTTACTTCTGTACCTTTTAAACTGACTGGAGTCGACATTCCTAACCCCTGAGAATCCTCAGCAGCCAAGCCTTGCCTTGGGAAACTGCCACTTCTACTAGGCACACTTCTCCTTTCCTGGATTCTACTCTGCCAGGGAAAACTGGGCTGCTACAGTGTTACTTCACCTTGGGTGTGGCACTGGCACTGAGACAAACTCCAAGAGGCCATGAAGATGTTTCCAAAGGTGACTGTAAAATGATAGAGGTTACAATTACCTGTTCCTTGGAAGGAGTTTACTTCTGGAAATAGGTAGCAGAGGTGCTAAGGATCTAGCAGGATGACAGCCCAGGTGTACAAAGGCACTCACCAGGTAGCATGCTCACACCTCTCCAAATGTCACTGCCTCAGGGGGGATGCTTGCCTGGGCTCCAGTAACTGTGTTGCAAACCTCCACTGTTTGCAGGGAAGCCATACGTTGTTGTGTCAGATCTGTGCTCTATGCACAGCTCTGCCATCAGAAACCGTATGTGGAATGGCTTTTTTATTCATGCAACAAATATGTACGGAATGTCTGCAGACTCCCAAACATAATTTGTAGTGGTTAGGTTCAGCTGTCAACTTGGCCAGGTGATGGTGCCCAGTTCTGCTGCTATGGACTTATATCATCAGCAGGTGAAGCTCACCTATGGCTGATTACATCTGCAGTCACCTAAGGGGAGTGCCTTCTGCAATAAGTGATTGTGCTGGTTTGAAAGGATGATGTATCCTAGAAAAGTCATGTTTTAATCCTGATCCAATCTTGTGGGAGTAACCATCTCGTTTAACCCCTATTCAATAATGCAGGCTGGAAACTTTTAATTAGATCATCCCCATGGAGATGCGACACACCCAATTATAGGTATTAACCTTTGATTATAGGGAGATGTGACTCTACCCATTCCAGGTGGATCTTGATTAGTTTACTGGAATTAGTTTACTTTAAAAGAGGAAACATTTTGGAAAGAGCTCCAGAGCCATAAAAACCACAAGAGCCCAGACAGCCAGAGACCTCTGCAGATGAAGAAGGAAACAAGAAGTCTGGAGAGAAAGCTAGCAAACACTGCCATGTTTATCATGTGCCTTTCCAGTTGAGAGAGAAACCCTGAACATCATCGGCCTTTCCTGAATGAAGGTAACGTCTTGTTGTGCCTTAATTTGGACATTATTATAGACTTGTTTTAATTAGGACATTTTCACAGCCTTAGAACTGTAAATTGCAACTTAATAAATTCCTCCTTTTAAAAACCGTCTGTTTCTGGCATAATGCATTCCAGCAGCTAGCAAACTAGAACAGTGATGTTTAATTTAATTAGCTGGAGGCTTATAAAAGAGAGGTCAGAAGAGCGCTCAGTGGCTCAGCACAGCCCAGCCACAACTCAGCTCAGAACTCAGAGCCAACACAGACCCAAACGTTTGGAGATGCAGAAAGGAATCATCGCAAAGAAAGCCATGTGAACAGAGAAGCTGGGAGAGAAGGCCAGCAGATGATACCATGGGCCTTCCCACATGACAGAGAAATCCAGATGAAAGCCAGCTGCCTTTCCTCCAAGGAATTAAATAAATCCCTTTTATAAAAGTCACTCCATCTCTGGTATTTTGCATTCTGGTAGCCTCAGCAAACTAAAACAATACCTTAACTCCTAAACATGCCACCACATGGAGCTGATTTCATCAAGTTCCCCTACAGGGCATTTATTGTGAAGCCCAGCACGTGCCGTGGGCCATGTTCTGGTCAGCCTGAGCCCTCTTCTTTCCTCTGATTAGTAACAGGAAGCACACATTGTGGTAGACAGAGAGGAAAGCATGGGTTTTTACTTTATCTTTTTTTACAACTTCTCCAATCTCATGGGCATGCACTGACAAAAGACAGAATTAAAATAGCAGGTGGAAAAGGACACAGCCCAAATACTGATCCTGGAACATGGGGCAATTCAGGCTTACATGGGGTAAAAAATGACAGAGCCCTTGAATACCCACACATTCCATTTAACATGGTGACTAGAAATCTCATGAAAATTCTTCAAACTGTAGGGAAAAGATTATGCATCAAAAAATACTCTATAAAATAGACAGAAGGCAGACAGATATAATAATATGACAAATGTGGCAAAATGGTAATAGTTGGTAATTTGAATATGGAGAATGGGGATTTGGGGGTTCTATATATTGTTTTTGTATTATTTTTGTAACTTTCCTATAACTTTGAAGTTATTTCAAAATCAGCAGTTAAAAAAGTAAAGACATCCTCTATAGACCGCTTTTAATAGCAAAAATTGATCTGAATGACTCTACTTACATTAAATATTTAGGAATAAGCAAATTCATAGAGATCAAAAGTAAATTAGAAAACTATAGACTATGGTTAAGAGTAATAAATACTCTTTCATTAACAGCTAACAAATGTACCACACCAATACTATCGGTCAATGCGTGGGGGGTGGCGAGGTGGATGGGAGGATTTGGTTTATTTTTATTTTTATTTCCGTTCTGGAGTAATGAAAATGTTCCAAAATTGATCATGGGGATGTATGCAGGACTACGTGACAATACTGTGAGCCAGTGACTGTATACGTCAGATGGTCTGTATGGTGTGTGAGTATATCTCAATAAAACAGTATTTAAAAAAAGTAAAATGGAGGTTATCAGGGGCCAGGAGACGGGAGATCGAAGAATTACTGCTTAATCAATACAGAATTTCTGTTTTGGGTGATGAAAAAGTTTTGGTAATGGATGGTGGTGATAACAGCACAACATTTTAAATGTAATTAATGCCACTGAATTGTACACATAAGAATTGTTAAAATGACAAGTTTAATATGTTTATATATACATCCACAATAGAAAAATTTAAGGCAAAAATGAACACACACACAAAGAAATGAAATAATGTCATTTAACAGCCATTCAATAAAGATCACAGGGAAACATACCTAAATATTCACAATGAAAGACAGGGCTTTAAATAATTCTCACAACTATATTAACTTTTTTTGTAAATTCCTTTAATAGCTGGAATTATTAATCTTCTATAACAGGAATAACCTGGACATATAACCTGTATAACAGGAAAACATAAAACTCTAGTGTTTAAACCTCCCATGCTGGGCCACAGAGTTAGGGGAGCACTCCAGTGTGGTCCTGAGGCTGAGAATGCCCTGTCCTTCCTAAGCCACACTGGCCCTCTCTGGAGCAGGGGGCTTGGCTGAGCAGGGTCTTCCTCTAGGAACATTCTAGACCCACAAGCCATTACTTGGCACAGAGCAGCCCACTGCTACTCAGGAGGCCATTAGTGACCATCTGATGATGGCTCAGACCCAGTTAATGCGATTGCTTGGAAACACTGGAAATCATGGTGACGCAGCTATTCTGAAGAAACCTCTAGGAGCCAATGAGGACTGTAATGGGGAGTTCTCAGCCAAGAAGGAGAAATGGGATCAATCTGAGATCTGTGGTGCAAGCCTCTGAAAAGAGGCAGGTAGCCACTGCTGGGGCAGATTCCTTACAGCCACAAGGCTATATGAATAAAAGCGAAGAAGGGAGAGAGGAAGAAAGGCTGGAATCCCTCTTTTTTCTGTGAAGTGGGTTCAGCTGTTAATTCTAAATTCTGAGATATGAGGCTGTTTGTATATAACATGGTCTTTTCCAGAAACTTCAGGTGTTCTATGTGAGACTCAGAGTTAGCACTTCAAAGCTATGAAAGTCAGCAGTACCCTATACAGGAACTGTTTAAAAAGTTGAAAAAGTGATCAAACATCATGTAGAGATATGAATGAAGATGATCTGGATAGGACTAAGGTATATCAGAAGACTGGATAAAGGATGATATTGTCCAAATTTTAAAACTTCAACTTCTGTGTGAGACTAAAGGGAGAGATGTTTATTTGGTGCAAAATTTATATTTTGGGTAGTACATTTCCTAATTTAATGTGTATGGTCAGTTTAGTTGAACACCGTAAGTACATGGACTCTTGAATAGGGTGGGAGATTTTGTTGGTTTGTCCAAATTAGTGCGATGCTGCAATAAATTTCCAAGTGACTGGGCAGTGAATAAAGCAGTATTTGCAATCTATGTGATGATATTGTGAATTACTGATTACATATGTAGAATGAAATGATTAGATGTTAATGTTTTTGTTCGTTTGTTCTTCAATTTTTTTAATTATCAATTAAAAAAAAAAAAGTATTTGCAAGCCCCCTTGGGGGAATGGCAAGAAAGGGGGAAAACTCAACTTCTCCAAGTGTAGAATTCTTGATATTCTCACAAGCAGTGAGGACAACCAAAGCAACAGGCTGAGCCCTCAATCTGGGGGGTTGTTCATATGAAACTTAACCCCACAAAGGATAGGCTAAAGGATAAGGGAGGTTTACACCATGTGGCCAGGGTGTAAACCTCCCTGGCAACATGGGACAGAAATCCTAGAATGAGATGGGACTCAGCATCAAGGGATTGAGAAAATCTTCTCAACCAAAAGGGGGAAGAGAGAAATGAGACAAAATAAAGTGTTAATGGCTGAGAGATTCCAAACAGAGTCGAGAGGTTATCCTGGAGGTTATTCTTACAGATTAAATAGATGTCACCTTTTTAGTTAAGGTGTAATGGAGAGGCTGGAGGGAACTGCCTGAAAATGTAAAGCTGTGTTCCAGTAGCCATGTTTCTTGAAGATGATTGTATAATGATATAGCTTTCATAATGTGACTGACTGTGTGATTGTGAAAACCTTGTGTCTGATGCTCCTTTTACCTACCTTATTGAAAGACGAGTAAAACATGTGGATTAAAAATAAATAAATAATAGGGGGAACAAATGTTAAAATAAATTTAGTATATTGAAATGCTAGTGATCAATGAAAGGGAGGGGTAAGGGGTATGGAAGGTATGAACATTTTTCTGTTTTTCTTTTTATTTCTTTTTCTGAATTGATGCAAATATTCTAAGAAATGATCATGATGATGAATATTCAACTATGTGAGGATATTGTGAATTACTGATTATATATGTAGAACGGAATGACCATATGTTAAGAATGTTTGTGTTTGTTATATATTTTTTTAATTTAAAAATAAAAAAAAGAATGGAAGGATCATACAGTCAGAATGTTTGTGTTTGAATGTTATTATGTTGAATAAAAACCAAAAAAACCTGATCAATATTTTTAAAAAAAAGTATTTGCAGAGTCCCCTTGGGGGAATGGGGAGAAAGGATGAAATATTCAACTTCCCTATCTGGAGAATTTCTGATATTATTGCAAGCAGTGGGGACAAAAATAGGCTGAGCCCTAGATTTTGAGGTTCATCATTCTAAAACTTATTCCTGCAAAGGATAGGCTAAGCCTACTTAAAATTAGACCTAACAGTCACCCCCAGAGAACCTCTTTTGTTGCTCAGATGTGGCCTCTCTCTCTCCAGCCAACTCAGCAGGTGAACTCACTGCTCTCCTCCAACGTGGGGAATATAAATCTCCCTGGCAACATGGGACAGAAAGCCCAGGACAAGCCAGGACCCAGAATCAAGAAATTGAGAAAGCCTTCTTGACCAAAAGGGGGAAGATAGCAATGAGACAAAATAAAGCTTTAGTGGCTGAGAGATTTCAAACAGAGTCAAGAGGCTATCCTGGAGGTTATTCTTAAGCATTATATAGATATCCCTTTTTAGTTTATGGCATATTGGAGTGACTACAGGGAAGTACCTGAAACTGCTGAGCTGTGTTCCAGTAGCCTAGATTCTTTAAGATGATTTTATAAAGATATAATGCTTATAATGTGACTGTGTGATTGTGAGAACCTTATGTCTAATGCTCCTTATATCCAGGATTTGGACAGATGAATAACTAATATGGATAATAAATTAATAAATAATAGGGGAGACAGAGGATAAAATAAATTGGGTAGATGGAAACACTAGTGGTCAATGAAAGGGAGGGTTATGGTATATGGTATGTATGAGTTTTTTCTTTTTATTTCTTTTTCTGGAGTAATACAAATGTTCTAAAAACGATCATAGTAATGAATAAGCAACTATGTAATGATATTGTGAGCCATTGATTGTACACCATGTATAGAGTGTATGTTTGTGAAGATTTCTCAATTAAAAAAAAAGAAGTGGCTTCAGTACTTTTTCCTCATGCTACTCCAATATCCAATGCAAACCTTCACTTAGAGCCCTGATAAATTAATAAGGCAAAGTTCCTTGAGGATTCTGTTTGTTTTTGTATGCTGTATGGTGGGGTCACATTTCATTCTATTTTTGTGTGGGTATCCTGTTATTGCAGCACCATTTGTTGAAATTTTTTTTTTTTTTTGGTGGGGGTGTGCATGGGCCAGAAATCGAACCCAGGTCTCCCACATGGCAGACAAGAATTCTACCACTGAACTACCCTTGCACCACCAGTTTTTAACATTTTACAATAAAGTTGAAGGCAGACACCTGATTGGCTCCTACTCTTCATTCTTTCATCACTCTTTCATTTAATCACATTTATTGAACAACTACCATATGCCAGTCTTTAAGCTCAGCCTTAAGGATATGTGTGAACAGGACAAACAAGGGCACTGCTCTCATGGAGCCACATTTTACAGGTGGGCAGGGTGGCGATACAAAACAAATAAAAATGCAAGCAAGGATATGTCAATCAGTGGGAGGTAGCTTCCTTTAGAGTAGATGGTCTGGGAAGGAAGGTAAGAGTTTGGCTATTTGTTTAGCCCCTAAAAGCCTCAGTTTCCTGGAAAATGGACCTAGTGGGGGACTCCGTGAAGATGCCAGAGGTAATTCACTTAAAATACTGAGGACAGTGGTACAGGCACTTAAGAAACCAACAAAATTAATAAAAATTTTTACTAGAACATATCACCAGTCACTAGAATGTAAGTTCCATTCTGGCGGGGATTTTCGTTTCTCATATCTACTGCATTATCCAACATTAAACTGTGCCAGGGACATAGTAAGTACCAATAAATATTTATGGAGTGAATGAATCAACAACAGCTATTTTTATTCTTCACACTATTAATTTTGGTAACTTGTTCGCAAATTTGCAGATGTGAGACCTGTATACCTTTTAAAGTAGCTGGGAATCCTCTGAAATGTCCAAAAACCAAGACTCAGATTCCTAAGCACTGGTTCTTTTTGGTTGTAGTGAGGATAACCTTTTTTTTTTTTTAGTGTCACTTTGCTTACCTGCCTCACCCCATTCAAAATGGGTAAGTTCTTAGGCCCGGAGACAACCGTCTACTTCAATTTATTAGAATTTTCCTCCCCAACAAATCATTTCTGCTAATAATTACCATCACAGGATGCATCCATATTCATCTAGAGATCACAGAATGCATCCATACTTATCTCCAAATCACCAAATCCAAATGATCTGCTCTAAAACTTAAGTACAGAACTACCATATGACCCAGTAATCCCACTTCTAGGAACAAATTCAAAAGATTTAAAAGCAGGGACTTGAACAGATATTTACACACCAATATTCATAGTGGCATTATTCACAATTGCCAAAGAAGGAAAGCAAGCAAGTGTCCATCAACCAATAAATGAATAAATAAAATGTGACATATACATAGAGTGGAGTATTATTCATCAGTAAAAAGGAATGAAGTTCTGATACCTACTACAACGAGGATGAACCCTGAAGACATGTTAAGTGACAAAGTCAGACACAAAAGAACAAATATTGTATGATCTCACTGATATGAAATAATTAGAATAAGCAAACAGAGTCAAAATCTAGAATACATGTTACCAGGGGCCCGGACAGGGACAGGGATTGGGGAGTTAGTGCTTAAATTGTACAGAATCTCTATCTGGGTTCATTGTAAAGTTCTGATAATGGATGGTGGTGATGGTAGCATAACATTATGAATGTAATTGACACCACTGAATTGTATATTTGAAAGGGGTTAAAATGGGAATTTTTTGGTGTTATATAAATGGTAAGGATAAAAAAATTATGTTATCTGTTATATGTTAACAAGATAAAAAAAATTGAAAACCATAGAACTGTACACCACATCAATGACTCCAAATATAAGCTACAGACTAGAGTTAATAATATAATTATAATAATATCATTCTATCAATTGCAATAAAAGCACCACAAAAAAATGCAAAGTGCTCATTACTGGGAAAACTGGTGAGTGGGGGAGGGTAAATATGTGGGAATCCTTTCTTTTCTTTATGGTTTCTCTGTAAACCTACAACTTCTCTAATACTTAAAAAAAAAAAAAAAAAAGAGGAGGAAAGAAAGTAATATCTGGGCATGGTGCCTCTACATGGCAGAGCGCTTAGGGTGCATCAGATTCCTCCTGAGCAGAATGAGCAGGTACGGTCCAGTTCAAACGGCTTTGCAACTATGTGCTTATGGAGAATTCGCAAGTCTGGACTGTCTAAATAAAACTAGAACAGTCATCAACATCAGTTTCAAATAAAGCTTTTAATAAAATAAAGAGACACTTACAATTGTCAAAATGTGAGTGAGACACTTCCCAACAGCTCAAGGATTCCTCAGCTGCTAAATCAGAAAGTTGAATTCATTGCCAAGAACAATAGGCCAAATGTGACTTTCTCACCTAACAGGTTTTCTTTGTTGTTTTGTATTAAAGAGGAAAGGGCAATAAGGGATGTGACCGCTCTTAGTGAACATTCATTAGCACAAAGGTTCTCAACAAGGAGGGACTTTGACTCCCTGGGAACACTGGCAACATCTAGAAATATCTGCGGTGGTCACTGCTGAAATGGGAGGTGGAGGTACGGGAGGGTACGGCTGCTCTTGGCATCTCAGAAGCAGGGGCCACCGATGCTGCTCAACATCCCCCAATGCCCAGGGCAGCTCCCACAAAGGAGAATCACTGCCACCGTTGAGAAGCCCTGAAGTCCTGGTCAGACCTGACTAACCAAGCCCAACTCCACCTTGTGTCATGAGGACTGCACAGCAGAGGCAGGCGATCCTGCCAGGCCATTTTATGAGGGCACTGTTTACAGCACATGCTGCTCTTCCTGGGGGAGGCAGTCATTTCCGTGATTCACTGCCTGACTCTGAAGTGGGCAAATGGGCTCTTCCCTAGCATTCAGTAAGTGCCACCAAGACCGTACTGTCAGGGAGGGAGGACTTCAGACTGCTTTTCCAAACCACCCCCACCTCCAGCCTTCCTCCCACCTCCTCCCTCCGTGGGGCCCCTTCCAGATGTCCTCTCCCAGAATTCCCTCAAACTCTGTTGAGGCCAAGGTAAGCGCAATATCAGCCTGGTAAACCACTGTTTAAAATTACACTTTTCACAGATAACTTGGCAAAATATAATACAAACCTGTTACCACAACCAGATAATCCCATTTATTTTCCAGGAAGACAGCACTACTGCATAGGCTACCACTTCTTAAACATCACTCGTGACTTAGGGCTTATCTTACAAACTTCATGAACTATTTATTTAGTTCATACTTTTCTTTAAATTGACCCTCTTTTTCTTGTTTGTTTTTTACTTAAACATATTCTAAAAGGAAATGTCCTATCACTACTATAAAGAGAATACAGGTATTACTCAGCACAAACAGAAGGAACCATAAAAACAAATGTTTGTGAGCGAAGAAAGTGATCTTTGGTGACATTTCCCACCAGCCAACCTTTGAACACATACAACAATCTTACAAACTCAGACTAAAGAAAGAAAACAGACACTAGAATAAAATCAGCACCATCGTTAACTGTGTCGAGTCAGGGGTGAAAACGTTACAACCTTACCTTTTTTTTCTAAATCAAACATAGTACCCTCATTTTCTATGTAAGCAGCAAAGCTGGTGGCAGTTCATGCCCTTCCCAAAGGCTGCCATAAATATGACCAGTCCCAACTGCTGACGGCTCATCATTTACATCTTGGGCGATGATATTAAAAGAGCTTTTTGTTCTAAGTAATGCCCTAATTTCAAAGATGGATTTGCCCACACCTTACCACTTCCTTCCAACTTGTTCCATGTGCTGCTGGCAAAGAAGAGGTCAAGGGGCAAATAGCTGCTCTCTTTCCCTGGGGACAGGTTCACAGGGGCTTCCCCTCGCTGGCCAACTGGAGTGTGGCTCCTGGGTCTGCACTCTGTCCTCCAGTGTCCTCATCTCAGTTTGTAAGAACAAAGCCCCTGGAGTCACTGCCTGTGAGCTCCACGGAGACAGGGGCCACCTGGGCAAGAACCACAGCAGGGACTCTATGACTGGAAATGGATGACCTGAGTGTGGCGGGGCCAGCTGTCAGAGGACAGAGAGAGCACTTCCTGATGGGCCAAGCTTGTTCTGACTGTTCTCATTCAAGAGGAGCAAACTGCTTTTGTAACTCTTCATTCCACCACGAAGAGGGGAGAGGTCTGGAGAGGTCTCTGGATTTCACCAATCAGCACACTACTCCCTCCAAGGTCCTCCTACCACACACATCTCTATTGGCTACATACCCAGTACTACATCCACCACGTCAAAGAAACAACATTTAAAACATACCCAGTGAAAAGACAATCTACAGAATGGGAGAAAATATTTGCAAATCATAGACCTAACAAGGATTTAGTACCCAGAATATATAAAGAATTTTTACAACTTAACATCAAAAAGACAACTCAATTTAAAAATGTGCAAAGGATGTGAACAGAAATTTCTCCAAACACTATATACAAATGCCAACAAGTATGAAAAGATGCTCAGCATCTTTAGCCATTAGGGAAATGCAAATCAAAACTACAATGAGATACCACTTCACACTAATTAGACTATAACAAAAAAAAGAAAGAAAGAAAAGAAAAGAACAGTTGTTGGTAAAGGTATGGAGAAACTAGAACTCTCAAACACTGCTGGTGGGAATGTAAAATGGTGTAACCACTGTGGAAAAGTTTGTCCGTTCCTCAAAAAGTTAAACTTAGAATTACCATATTTCCCAATTATACTCCCAGGTATGTATCCAAAAGAACTGAAAACTTATACCTGTACACAAATGTTCATAGCACCACTATTCACAATAAACAAAAGGCAGAAATAACCCAAATGACTATCAATGGGTAACTGGATAAACAAAATGTAGGGCATATATACAATGGAATATTATGCAGTCATAAAAAGCACTAAAGTACTGATGCATGCTATAATATGGATGAATCTTGAAAACATTATGCTAAGAAGCCAGACACAAAAGGCCACATATTATAAGACAACATCATATGAAATGTCCAGAATAGGCAAATCTATACAGACAGAAAGTGGATTAGTGGTTACCAGGGGTTAGTGAGGGGGGGAAGCAGAGTGACTGCTAACAGGTATGTGGTTTCTTTTGGGGTAAAGGATAAGGATGAACTAAGTGAAGAGGGAAGGGAAGGGCATTCCAGGCCAAGAAGAACATGTGTAAAGGCCCTACACACATAGGGAGGCTGGGAGGAGGAAACACTGAGCAAAGGCCAGTGTGGGCTGCAGAGGGACAGGATGGAATGTGCTGAGATAAGAAACAGGCAAGGGCCAGAGCAGCAGTGTCAACCGAGCTTTCTGTGATGATGGAAATTCTCCATATCTGTACCATCCAATACAGCTGCCTATGGCTCATGTGGAGATCAGGCACTAAAACATGACAACTGCCAGTGAGGAACTACGTTTTTAATTTTATTCCGTTTTAATTATGTCACATTCAGTGAAAATAGCCACATGTGGCTAGCAGCTATCATACTGGGCAGCACAGAGCCAGAGCACTATAAGGCCTCAGAGGGCTACAAGCAAAAAATGTGCATGATCGGTGATCTACATTTGGTTACAACTGCTCTGGCTGCAAGGTGGAGGCCCCACGGATGGTCAAAAGGAGGGATTCAGGGAGACAAGTGACGACAATGATGACAAGGACAATGAATGATGGGGTGGTGGTATATGCCGAGGGAGATGTGGACAGACTCCAGAGAGACAGACATAGGGAGCAAAACTGACAGGTCTTGGTGGAGGATTAGCAATAGGAAGTGAGGGAGAAGGCAGCATCCAGGATGACATCTAAGTTTCAATATCCTGCCACTGAACACACAGCACACTCATTCTCTAGCTGGGTAGCAGAGGAGGAAGGAAGACCCTGCTGGTGGTGGGGGAAAGACTCAGGGTGTACTTTTGAGACTGAAAGGAGGAGGGAGCCTGTGTAATTTGACTACAGAGGCCAAGGGCCTGGATGAGATCACCCAGGGAGGGAGCAGAGAGAAGCAAAAGGTCTAGGGCCAAATCTTGACAAATCCAACATTTAATGGCTGGGCAGTGTTGTCATGGAATAGAGAAAAGACTGACCCACTGGATCTCAAATACTCACAGTAGACAAGAGTGAAAACATACATCCACACAAAGAATGTCCATGGCAGCATAATTCACAATAGCCAAAAGGTGGAAATAACTCAAATGCCCGCAATGGTACAAAAATGTGGTATATCTATACAATGGAACTTTATTAGGCAATAAAAAGGAACTTCAAAAACATCGTGCTAAGGGAAAGTAGCCAGACACAAAAGACTACATACTGTATGAGTCCATTTATATTAAACTTCCAGAAAAGATAAACCAACAAAGAGCACATCAGTGGTTGCCAAGCGCTGGAGTGAGAGCAGGTATTAGCTGCAAACAGGCATGAGGAAACTTTTCTGGATCATGAAAATGTTCAAAAACTGGATTGGTAGTGGTGGTTGTACAACTCTATAAATTTACTAAAAACTCAATGAATTGCATACCTACAACAGATGAATTTATGGTATATAAATCATACCTCAATAAAGCTATTTAAAAAATAAGTTCTGCAGACTATATTCAGCTCTTATTTCTCAACCCAGTTCATATCCAAAAGTCCCTAGTTCCCAAAACCCAAAGATACAAAATTTCAAAGTATCTTTGTCTACTTGTGGCTACAAAACCCAGAATTACTAGGAGAAAGGAAAGCCTTGGGTTGGCCAGAGCCTGTATTCCTTGCCCCTTCACACCAGACCCTGGATGGAACACTTAACACAGTCACACATGTTTCCTGAACTGATCAAGCAAGAGCTTTGACGACCATAATCTTTCGAACTTCCCACCACCAAAGTCCACTTTCTGTCAAAGGGGCACTCTGGAGATCCCCAATAACAAACTCATTCAAAGACCCAGTTATCACTATTCGCCCCAGTAAACAATTAAGGTTTACTGAGCATCTCCTGTTCTCAATTTTACATGGATTAAGCCTCAAAACAGCCCTATGAGGCAGATGGGATTATTTCTGATCCCACTATATAAATGAAGAAATTGACACCAGAGAGGCAAAGTCATTTTTCCAAGGTCACACAGCTACTTAGCCTAGGACTGGACTGAGCTCCCTGACTCCCGAGTCCATGCTGGCAGCCGATCTCTGGTATATGAGAACAATGGAACTCCAGTCAGAAGCAAAGCACATAACATTAGAAAATGGTTTGCAGCAATATAGGGCAAATATCTTCTTTCCTAACTAAACCATCTCAATAGTTTTCTCAACATCAGGATGTGGTAACTTTCTCAAGGGAGAAAAGAAGGGCTTTGGGGCCCCTGGCTTCCTTCACCAAATAAACTGTATTTCCTGACAACATATGCTGAGTGACCTCAGAGTTAACTAAACTCAGTCCCCTGTGACACGTGGCACCTACATTTCGGGATTTCTACACCAAACCCTCAACCATTCTAGCCATTGGGTAGGATGAGCAGACCCCCTCTATCTGCCTAGTTCTATGACCTTGAACAAATTATTTAACAGCACTGAATCTCAGTTTCCTCATCCATAAAATGGGAAAATAAACCCCCAAAACTCATAGGGTCATTGTGGAGATTAAAATAGGGTCACTTATCTCAAGTGCCCTGTAGCCTGACCCAACACACACTGCTTCTTCTCCCTCTAACTCCCAGTCCATTATCTACCTCAGAACCGTCTCCCTCTCTTTGTGCTTCTGTGTTTCTAAATACCATGATTTTCACCTTGATGTCACTACTCGGAAAAATGCAGATTAGATACAATATATATGCAAATCTCTGGTACTTGGGAAATACTACTTAAATCTGAATCTGTGTTACTATTTAAGAAATAAAATTAGTTGCAAAGCTGCCAAACTCAAAGGGGTGTGATCCTCCATACCAATACCAAAGAGAAACTTTTTAAAGTTCTCTGTACCACTCCCTCTGGGGCCCTTACATCAAGAGTACCTACTGCCATCTTGATAATTATTGCTTTTAAATAATTATATGTGTTTTTCACTCATCCACTAAATCAAGGTTCTCAACTATGACTGTACATTAAAATCATGAGGGGAGCTTTTTAAACATATATATTTATAACCAGATCCCCATCCCTAGGCAGTCTTTTAGCACTAATGTGGACTGGGGCAGGGGATGGTAGTGGCTTAAGCTCCCCAGGTGATTACAATGTACAGTCAGGATTGAGTTGGGCTGGTTGGATTCATCCTTGCATCTCCTTCACCTTGCGCAGCGTCTACACATAGGGGGAATATCTCACAATCGTTTGTGGCATAAGTGTGTAATTACAGGGCTTTAGTGCCCAATGATCATATTAAATCATTAAAATATTTGTTGCAGGCGTGCTAAATGTTGGGCACTATTCCAGACAAACAGATCAAGTTAATCGTCATTCTTTAGCCTTGAGTAGCCAAGATTAAAACTCAACAATGGGGGTGGGGGGGGCGGAGGGCGGGGAGAAGGAGAATAGTCTCCTCTTTGGAGTTCCGTCCCCACTCTACAGCTTACTCCCAGGCAGTCCACTCCCGGAGCTCTAGTTCCCTCCCCCGTATGACATCAACGAGACTGCCTCGCCAGAGGAGTCAGGGAAGCCAGGGTCAGAGCCCCAACAAAATGGCAGCTGGCATCAATTCCTTTTCTTTTCTCTCTTTTTTTTTTTTAGTTCCCTTGACACTAATGAAGCCAGCGGAGGATGGGAGGTCCACCATCCTCCCCACGAAACACGCATCTCGCATTCCAGCAGCGGATACCACCTTAGCGGCGCCGCACGGAAGCGCCCCGAGAGCTCCAGAAGGCCCAGAGCCTTAGCCCCGCCCAACTGGCGTTCCCAGCCTCCAGGTGGCCTCGGCCTCACCTGGACCGCCAGCGAAAATGCACGACCCCAGGTCCCAGCCCCCAAGAACTCTCACTGGTGGGGCCAGGGAATCTGTGTTTTAGCCAGCTCCCATCACCCCCAGGTATGTAGCTTCCACAAAGCCTTGAAAACCTCCACAGCTCACTGACTAGCTCCGAACAAAAAGATGGGTGGGCGCAAACTACCAGCCTGTCTTCTACCTCCTAGCGCAGGAAAACCCAAGTCTCTTCCACACCTGGGCTGCGCTCGGGGCCTGCCGTCGCGGGGAGGGCTGGGCGGGTGGCAGCCCCTGCCCCTGCCAGGGGCTTGCCCCAGAGGAAGGGAGGGTCACACCTCTCGGCCAGCAGAAGCCCCTCCTACCTTCCTGCGCCAGCCGGTTCGGGACCACCCAGGACCGGGAAGGGAAAGCGACCGCCCAGAGCGCAGGTGGTGGCAGCGCAGGCCCTGGTTGCTGGGAGCTGAGACTTAAGGGAGGGTCTGCGGGGGCGGCCGTCCCTTCCCCTCCTCCCCCCTAATAAACAGCGTATCCGGGCTCCCGAGGAACATTCCACGCGCGGAGCCCGAGCTGCTACTGACTAAATCATAATTACAACGGACAAGCAATAATCACGAAACAATAAAATGGTTAAAGGCACGGCTGATCATAATTCCGGACGCGTGTAAACAGCGCCGGGGCGGGCCCGGCTTCTCCGGGTGTCTAAAACAGAGTGCGCAAGGGTGCCAAAGCAGCCGCGCGCTAGAGCCCAAAGGGACGGGGTCGGGTTAGGGGCCCGGCCCGGGGCTGGAGCTGAGAGCGGACCCCCACCCTCCCCGAGCCTCCCAGGCCTGGCCAGGGCTCAATGGCGCCCGGCTCCGGCGCGCGGCCGACCTGTCAGGCCCGGCGCAGGCCGGCCCGAGCGCCGGGATCCCGGCCCCGCGCGGACAAAAAAGGGGCGACCGGCCCGGGCCCCCGCTCACCCGGCGCGGGGCCTGCTGTCCATCCTCTTCTTCTGGCGCACCGGCTGCAACGGGATGTTGTCCGTCATATCCGCGACGCCGCCCGCCTTGGCCACCGCGCCCCCAGCGCTGCCGCCTGGGCCGCCGCCCGGTCCGGCCTCCGCGTTGCCGCCCGCCGGCGCCGCACCGCCCCGGGGGAGGAGGCGGCGGCAGCGGGCGGGCCGAGCCCGCAGCGAGGGGGCGAGCTCGCGAGCGCCGGGCCACGCGCGGAGCCGCCCGCGCGGCCCGACCGACGGACACGGGCGCACCATGGGCCCGAGCTCCGCGCTGCGCCCGTTCGCGCCGCGGCAGCCACGGGGGGCGGCGGGGCCGTGTCCGCGCCGCCGCCGCAGTGTTCCCGCCCCCGGCCCGCGCCGCGCGCCCCCCACGCGCGCCCACCCGGCCACGCGCCCCCTGCCCCGCCGTGCGCACGCGCGCGCGCCCTGCAGCCGCGCTCCCCACCAGCAACCTTTACAGTCACACGCATTTTTGCACACATATACACACGCTCAGCCCAACACTTCCATTCTCACCAGCTCGCTCCTTTACCATCAGACTTTGTCAATCACATGCGCACCTGCACACGTACTGCCACACTCATCCCATCACTCATTCTCGCTGTACACCCCCCACCAACATATGACATTCCCAATCACACACACCCTGCACACACACACACCTGATATGTTACATCACAATCACATTCTTTCACTCTTACGACTCAATCTCCCACCAACATACACATTCATACACACACAGCCACACTTGTCTCATCACTCATCTGCATGCTCTCACTCTCCCACCAATAACCAGCATTAATAATTACACACATGTGTGCATCTGGCCACACTCACCCCTTCCATCAGTCACCCTCATCCACCTATCCTGGATTTCAGGCCTTACACATATATATGTGCCCCCAGGGAACACAATCACACTCATTTCTCACTCATGTGCACACATCTGTCACTCACAATCTTTCAGCATCACGCACATGCCTTTATCTCTTGTTCCCTGGGATTCACAATCACACCCACACATGCCCTGCCTCATCCAAACAACCTCACACTTAGCTCCCAGGCACCTTTTTGGGCTTTTGCATGTGTCCCTCTTTCAGTAGCTCGGATGCATTCAGTCTGTGTGTGTTGTTTTCTCACACCCAGTCACTAAGCCACCTTCTTCACTGTGACCCACAAGCTCACCCACACGTGGCACCCTTACCCAGTCACCACACCCACCATTCTCACCCCATCTCACCCTGCTGCTGTTTCCTCCACATGCACTCACACATGCACTCACACACTCCACATGGGGACTGGGAGCCACAAACTTCCCAAGGACCTGATATGTCTTTGTGAACAGAATAAACAAGAAAAAATAGTAGAAGGGAGGAAGGGAGGGAGGAAAGAAGTTCAAAAGTTAATATATAATTAAAAAGTCTCAAAATGAAATGACCTGAGAGCTAATTGACTGCAACTAAAGTGAACTTTTAATTAGTAATACCTACTGATAGTTATGCGGATTGTGGGTTCCTTTTAATCCTTTATGTAAATTGGGCCACCAAATATCTGAGTGCTGGGTGGAGGAAGGAAAAGCTAGGAGGAGCATTTGAAGGAACCTAAACCAAGAAGTGCAATGATGTCTTCATGAAGTTCCTCAAGAAAAGCAGCACGCGTTAGAAATAACTGCGTTGTATGTTTGGTAGGAAAGTGGCATTCTTTGGTTAAAGCGGGTCTTCTTTGTTTTCTGCTCTCTCCTCTACATCTAAGACAGTGCTTGACACAGAGTATGGCATGCAGTCAGCACTTAATAAGTGCTTGTTAAGTAGATGAGATGTAAATACCCTAACCAACCAGTAATGGTATCGGTGGCCCTGACCCTGCCAATCCCGTCTCAAACCCCACTCCACCTCAGATCAGCTGCTGTCCACTCTACACTGCCACAGAGGCTCCAGAGAAAACTAAGGAGATGGTGAACAAGAAGCTTTAGCCCAGTGTCCCCCATACAATTGATGTTCAATAAGCATATGCTTTTGAACATATGCTTTTGAATAAGCATCTTTAAATAAATGCAATTTAAAAAAATCAGAGATTCCCTTATTAAACTCCAAACGTAATAACATTTCATGTGGGAAGAGAGGGTGAAACCATGGGTGGATTTTACTGCTTTTGCATTTCCACATTTTCTTCAGTGCATTTTTAAAAAAAAAAAATTTATACTGAGATATCTTAATCAAGCACCTACAAAATACTTGGAGCTCCACATTTATTCATCCCGATAGCCCTTCCAGGTCAGTGTAAATTATCAAACCCACTTTAGGGATGAGGAAATAGGAGTTTAGAGTCTCTTAGTGGCCTGCACAAAGCTGTGTGGTTAGGAGGGGGCTGGGTTAGGCTTCAAGGCTGGTCTTTCATGCTTCTGAAGGCAGGAAAAGCAACTCTTGCACCCAATCAAACTGCAGTTATCACAACATTTCCAGACACCTCATCAATCCCAGTTTCAAGTACCTTCAAGGTCCCTCTAGCCCCAGTGGAGCCCACCTCTAGCCATCCTGGCCAGACTCCACCCTCTTTTCTAAAACTTGGATCCCAGGGATCCAATATCAATCACCTCCACCAGTACATAACCTGGGGCAAGTTACCAAACCTGCTGAGCCCCGTTTCTTATCCGTAAAATGGCAATATGATATAACCAGCCTCACAGGATTGTCTCAAGGGTTAAATGAGTTGATATGCGTAAAGCACTTAGGAGAGTACCTGCACCCAGAGGCAGCATCTGAGGGGCTATGGTGAGAATGGATACATGTCACAGGGTTACAGCAATGTCAGGAAAGATTAGCTAGCACTACTCCTGCTTCTGTGACACTTCTGATTTTCCCTAATTAAGAATAAACCCCACAGTATTATCAATGGTTGTTGCTGGGAAAAAACATTCTAGGTGGATTGTTTGTCTTAAACATTAACAGACTGTATTTTTTAATGCAGTTTGAGATTTATAAAAAAAGTAAAAAAGTGAACTGATAGTACAGAGAGCACTCCACCCCTGGCCCATAGATTCCCTTATTATTTATATCTTGCACAGTGTGGTACATCTGGTAGATTTTTTTTATTTCCTTCTTTTTGTTTTGGCTATACTTTCTACTTTTTCTCTTGTGCATTAGTTTTTAAATACATTTTTTCTTTAAATAAATGCAATTTAAAAAAAACCAAAGATTCCCTTATTAAACTCCAAACATAATAACATTTCATGTGGGAAGAGAGGGTGAAACCATGGGTGGATTTTACAGCTTTTGCATTTCCACATTTTCTTCAGTGCATTTTAAAAAAAAAAAATTTATACTGAGATATCTTCATGCATTATACGGTCTGCCCAAAATACACAATCGATTGCTCACAATATCATCACATAGTTGTGTATTCATCACCATGATCATTTTCAGAACATTTGCATCACTCCAGAAAAAGAAATAAAAAGTACAAATTTCCATGCCCCTTACCCCTCCCTCTCATTGGCCCCTGGTATTGCAATCTACCCCCAATTTTTTTATGCTTTACCCCCCTCCACATTATTTATTTATTTATTTTGTCCTTATTTTTGCACTCACCTGTTCATTCCCTGGATAAGGGAGCTTCAGTCACAAGGTTTTCACAATCACACAGTCACATTGTAAAAGCTATATCATTATACAATCGTCTTTAAGAATCAAGGCTTTTAGAATACAATTCAACAGTTTCAGATATTTCCGTCTAGCTATTCTAATATACTAAAATTAAAAAGGGATATCTATATAATGCATAAAAATAACCTCCAGAATAACTGTCAATTTTATTTTGTCTCATTTCACTCTCCCCCTTTTGGTCAAGAAGACTTTCTCAATCCCTTGATGGTGGGTCCTGGCTCCTCCCTGGGAGTCATGTCCCACATTGCCAGGGAGATTTACACCCGTGGGAGTCGTGAGACATTGAGGGGAGGGCAGTGAGCTTAGAGAAAGGCCACATCTGAGCAACAGAACAGGTTCTCTGGGGTTAATCATCAAGCATAATTATAAGTAGGCTTAGGTTCTCCTTTTCAGTGCACTTTTATAATAAGGAGCAGGGGCACTTTTTTTCTTTTACCATGGAAAATATTGTATTTCTGTACATAGTTAGGATGGCTGCCAGCCCCTCACAGAGTAACATCCACCAGAAAGGAAAATCATAGAAAATTCCCATGTCCCTCAGCGCTATCAGGACAACCTGAACTGGAGGGTTGGGCTTCCTCCAGTTCATACCCTTCCCACTCTGAAATTCCACATATGAGAAACTGATGCCAAAACCAGGGTCCAGTGGGAGCTGAGGAGCCTGGCCATTCCTGGGGAACAGGCGGTGACTCTATGATTAGGGTTAAACTGAGAGCAAGGCTGGGCTCCTTCCCTGGGTCCTGTGGTCTGCTAGGTTGAGAGTCAGCAGTGGTTGGGGCCCCACTTGGGGCCCCTTAGTCTTACTAAGACTGTAAACTGGAAGGAACTTAGTCATGGGCTCATGGGTGCCCATACATGTTGGTGGGGCAGAGGTTGAGGAAATATCTCTTCATAAGAATCCCTTCCAGTGAGGCAGTTCCTCAGAAGTGAGACACTTGAAGGATTTTATCTCTTAAGAGAGATCTAGGTGCCTCTGTGAGACAGGACAGAGTACCATGGGGCCAGAGCAATGCCAGGGGCTAGGAGAGGAACACGGCAAGGAGCAGTGAGGGGATGGAGACTCCTTCAGGGGGGCACAGCGCCCTTCCTGCCCTCTCCCCATGGTCCCAGGAGTGCTGGCTCATGGTTTTCCCTTCTGAAGAACAGTGCTCTCCACCCAACAGGCCCTGAATGCAGATACTAGATGCAGGTACTGGATGAAGGTACTGGAAACACCTAACTCCTGGATGCCTGGAGCAGAAGGGTCTTCCAGATATACACCAATCTAGTCCAGCCACTACCTTCCAAAAATAAGAGACGCTGAGGCCCTGGGGGTTCCATAACCTCACTAGGGAAAGGCAGGTGCGGGCCATAAACAACCATGAGACTCTCAGCGCAGAGCTTGGTCCACCACATAGCCTTCCTTTCAGAAATCCTCAACCTGACTAGTGTTGTTTAGATCTGCTCTAGGGAAGGAGTTTTGGTGGTAAGTGGACAAGAAGTCAAGGGCATCAGCAGTGAGAGATGGAAGAGGCAGGGAAAATGGGAACTCAGACATGATGAAGATGCTTTAGGTATGCTCAGACTGGGGAGAGAAGAAACGAAGTCTCTTTTTAGTATCTAGGACGTCTCTCTGAATGAATGCTCCAGGTGTCAGTCGTAGCCATGATGTGCATTAGTTGTTTAGTAGCAAGCCTGGTCTCCATACTCTAGATGCCAGTGGCAGCCCACCCTGCCCTTCTTCCAAGGATTGTTACAACTTGTAACAATCAAAATGTTTCCAGATATTGCCGAATGTCCCCTGGGGGCAAAACCCCCACTCTCAAGTTAACAACTACTGCCCTAAAGGGTGTTGTGACGTAATTTTTAAGGCTTAAGTAACATGATATCCCCAACACTTGCTAATCCTAAGCTTCCACCCTTTTTTTGGGGTGTGGGGGGGGGAAGAGGTGCCCCTTAGGTGAAAAGTTTCCCACAATCAACAGTATCTAGCTAAGAATTAATAATATTGTGTTTCTATTGTACTCTGCTTTTATTTCCAAAAAGGGCACAAGGATGTTTCCGGGAAATGGACAGGAGATTCATTCCTTTATTCACTCAAGCAGTCTTCACTAAGGACCTGCCTGCTATTTTAGGCATCGGAGTTATGGTTAACAAGACAGACACAGCCCTTGTTTCCCAGAGATAACATCCTGTTGTGGGTTGTAAAAGACTTTGAAATGGGCAAAAAGGTTACACTGAACGAACTGTCCAGCACACCCTTCCAGGTGGCCTATGACTTTGAGCTATTTTACGATAGAAAAGTGTTGGTAACGAACAGGATCCTTGTGCATGGAAATGCCAGAGCTATTGTTTCCTATCCTTCCTCCTCTATGGCTTTGACCAGACGGCTTACCAGAAAGCACAGGTGAAGATGGACAGTCAACTCCAGGACATTTAGGGAGTAAAAAAAAATGATTTCTCCTATCATAGTGGCCTAAAAGCCACCAAACTAGTAGTTAACAAGCATTTAAAAACCAAACAGTGTGCACGGGTGGTTCAGTGGTAGAATGCTCACCTTTTATGTGGGAGACCTGGGTTCGATTCCTGGAACATGCACACACAAACACACACACCCCCAAAAATGGGCCACCTGATTTATATGAAGTAGAGAGAAAAACTAATTTCAATTCTAGGTGGATCTACGCATTTGCCAGCAGACGACATGGAAGATCATTTCTTTCACTGTATTATTCTCTTTAAGGGTTCACAAGTGTCCCAACAGGATAACATAAACCTAGTGTTCCTTTCAATTTAGTTCTTCACAGAAAACAGTAGGCTGTTTACAAAGGGTTGGAGGATAGAAATGATAGGGGAGGGGATCCAAATTATATTTGGGAAGTTCATTCTTCTCCCGAAAATGTCGCGCTTTCAAATGCACTTTAGACTTGAAAATACAGAGCCTGAATTTTAAGGTCATCTTAATGCTTCTTATTATTGAGAGGAAATTCTACTTTCTTACTCTCATTTTGGCATACTTTAGCTGATGCTCCATTTTTCTTTTGATATTTAGATATACTTGATAAAGGCCTGAAATGTTCCTTTTGGCTCTTAGGCAAAAATCTGTGAATTTTCCTAGGTAACAGGCAGAACTCCCTCGATAACAGCCATACTCGACAAAGCATTTGCTTCTCTGGGCCTTTGAAAGCCTACAGCCACCCCATTTTTTTTTTAAAGGAAATGAACATTCCTTGTTTTAAGTGTTTAATGATTCTGTTTGGAAACAGAACAGAACTGCGGAATTGATAGAACCTGGGATAATTACTTTACAAGAAGCATGTGCTTTTTCCACTGGAAAATGAGCCTCTTTAAATTAATACATTATGGATGCAGAATCTACAAGATAAATGAGTGATGCCAAGAAGAAAAGAAAGCAAAGGCTTCAATTAGCTGCTAACTTGTTTAGGCCTGAACTTAGAATCTATCAATCCAAGATCAGAAACATGGGCAAAGCCAAACAGCTCTTCAGACTCAAAATGGGCCTCAGCAACACCCACTAAAGGGCCTGGAACCAGCAGGGTACCATCATTTTTCTGGCTCCACCCATCTGCATCTGCATATCCAGGGGTGTTTGTTGCAGATAGTGAGTGGGTGGTGAGGAGGGAGGGAGGTAAGATGTGCATCTAAGAATCAATGAAAAGTGGTAACCCCTGGTGAAATAACTCAGTTTTTTATGAGTTTACTTGAAGAAACACATGGAAAGCCCACCGTAAAAATCACTCACACTAGCTTTATATATATATACATATATATATATATATATACACTTTAGCAAAGTTGGGTTGAATATGCATACCATTGCATGGATGTCACCCGGTTTGAGCCGCAAAAGCTTATGTACCTTTGGCAAATTAAGAACTGGGGCTCACCGCCAGCCAACCCCATAAAGCCAGTCTTTAGGAAGAAAGCATCACCTTGATGTAACCTTGATTTGGACTTTTCCCAAGCCTCAAACCTTGAGGGAATAAATTCCATTGGTTAAACCAAAATTTTTAAAAAAAACCTCATGTACGTTCAAAGTAAAGTTGCTGCCAATCACCCTCTGCCTTCCAGCCCAGCTGATTGAACCAAGGGCTTACCTGATCCAGAACTTCAGGGAGCAAATTCTGCCCAAGTAGGATGGTGCGGATTTTCTGAGCCGAACAACAGAAAGAGCAGTGGCTACCAGATTGAATGCTTTCTGTGTCCCAGATTAAGCAGTGTCACGAGCACATTTAATACTATGAATCAAATATTTTATTTATTTATTTATTTTTATTATTTAAAAAAAAGCAAATGCAAACATTCTTAACTTATGATCATTCCATTCTACATATATAATTGTAATTCACAATATCATCACATAGTTGCATATTCATCATCATGATCATTTCTTAGAACAGAAAAAAATTCATACATACCATACCCCTCCCTTAACCTGTCCCTTTCATTGATCAATAGCATTTCAATCTAAATTTATTTTAACATTTGTTCCCCCATTATTTATTTTTATTCCATATGTTTTACTCATCTGTTGATAAGGTAGTGAATCAAATATTTTCATATAATATTTTACAGTTGAGGCAACTGAGGTAAATATTGAGCCTAGACTTTAAAACCAATTCTTTCCCAAGTGAAAGCCCAGTTATCTCATCATAAACCAAATCCTCTCCACTGATTTGAAGTCCCCCTTGATCTAACTTCTCCCTAACTTACCATTTCTGGCTTTTTTATGTATGCTGACATGTTACATTTCCTGTTTGGGCTCAAATGGATCTTCTGAGTTGTAAACAAGAAGTTATGTTGCTCGTAGGAGATGCCTTTGAAATTCTATTAAGAGCTTCCTGTAGAAGTACAGGTATTTCAACATCTTCCTTGCTGTTGAGGTTCAGCTAAGTCATCATCTGGCTCAGCGGGGCCTAAGTGATCAGACCTAACTGTCCAACACCACCTTCTCCTAACCCCAACCCCACTTCTCCTAACCCCAACCCCACTTCTCGACTGTTCTTGGGCAAGTTCTGCCAGTCAGACCAGGTCCAAACTGTACCTGGTGGAGGGCCCCATCACAAACTTTCTCCAGTCCCTCTCAGCATCCACCCCACACAAAGCAACATGCTTTTTCCAGAACACATGTCTTTGGAATTCCCTTAAATCATCCATTCAAATCCAGTTTTGAATACACAGAACCTAGAGAGGAAGACACAGGGAGGCAGAGAGTTCTTAAACAGAAAGAGGAGGTTCTGCAGCAGTTTGCTTACCTCCCATGGTCCACGAACTCAAGAGATAAAGCACTATGCTATAGTGGTGTACTCAAAACCTACCCTTACAGTGAGTTGGCTTCAGAGCCCGGGGCGAATAAAGGAGGCATACATACACACAAGGAAACAAATTGCACATTTGAGAATATAGTAAACAACCTCAGACCTAGCAATCTCTCAGGTAGGAATGGACCCAGAGGAGATAATTCAAGTATAAAAAACTATGCTTCTAGAGGTAAGGAAGACAGTGTCTATATTTTAGAATCACACATACTCTTTGAGACCAATGGAAGAAGGGTTTATTTGATCTGGAACTGAATTTTCTGTAGTGCATAATCTAATTCAATCTATCTGTAGAGCTCCTTTGAAAAACTGAAACACAGGAAGCACAGAATAAGAAGGAGGTCCTTTAATCCTGTACAGATTATTGTAATGCCTGGAAACATCTTAGAGTATATTAAGCAGATAATCAAAAAGCATTGGCAAAGCCCCCTGAGGGAGGGGAAAAAGAATATGGAACTATTAAAGCTTACCATCAGGGAATCTCCTGATACTGTGTCAAACTTGAGGGACACCCAAATCAATAGGCCATGCCCTCGATCTTGAGGCTTACTCTTGTGAATCTTATGTAGGTAGCAGAGAAGCTTAAACTACCTTAGGCATGCCTAAGAGTTGCTTCTGGAGGACCTCTGTTGTTACTCAGATGTGGCCTCAGTCTCTCAAAGCCCAACTCTGCAAGTGAAATCATTGCCCTCCCCCCTATGTGGGACATGACATCCAGGGGTGAAAGTCTCCCTGGTGACACGGGAGATGACTCCCAGGGATGAATCCAGACCTTGCACTGTGGGATCAACAATTCCATCCTGACCAAAAGGGTCAAAAGCGGGAAAAGAAGTGTAATTAATAAAGTATCAGTAGCAGAGAGTTCAAATAGAGTCAAAAGGCTAAGCTTCAGGTAGACCTTGCCATCATAACCTGCCAACCCCCAACCAGGACCATTCCAGCCAATCCTAAAGAACACCAGGGGCGATATGTAACATTCCACAAGGGGCCAGGCACTAGAGTGACTTGCCAGAAACCTACAACCTCCAGATGGGTCCCTGGTCCAGGTAAGTCCTGAAACCTAGCCCAGTCTCTCCAGAACATCAGATAGTTCCACCTCCCTACCCCATATTAGTGACAGACCCTTCCAATATCAAAAATTTAGAATTGCCATAGCCCAAACAACCCCAAAGGGAGATATTGAAAGATCAAAGGTGATGGTGGAATTATACATATAAGATAGGACTTAACAAATAAATATGAATGCTGAATCATTAAATTGATATCTTTTAGCCTCCAGTATTTTAGATCAGCTAGAAGTAAAAACCTAAAATTGTGAAATTATAACCCATGTCAAAGTCTGAAATATGTTCTACAACTAAATTGTTTTGCTGTGCTTTGAAATTTATAGCTTTTTTGTATATATGTTACTGTTCACAAAAAAAGAAGAAAAAAAAAGTCGATTGTGATGATAAAGTATTCATGCCCTCTAGCCTCATATATTCTGGAGCAGCTAGAAGGAAAAATCTGAGTATCGTATGGTAGCCCATGACAAACTCTGGGATCTGTCCTGTAACCACTTGAAGAGTGCTTTGAAAACTATTGCTTTTTTATTTCTTTGCTTTGTATGTTATACTATACAATACAATTTAAAAAGTTTAAAAAAAATTATGCTTCAAGGATGATCAAAATTAATAAAACTTGGAGGAAACCTCACCACTGTGTAACAATGGCTGGCTGAGTATCCTTTTTGTATTATTGCAGATATTTTCCAGAAATGAGCTTCACCTTGCTTAGATGCCTAAAATATGTTGGGAGGGAAAAACAGGAATAATTTTCTCTTAAGTGCAATAACACACATTCAAATCAAGAAATCCCTAACACTTTAACTGTGTTAGTTTTAAAAAGGAGGAAGGTTGAATAAACAGTGTATTTATTTGGAACCATGCCATATTCATTTTTAAATATTTCTATTAAAATTATCTAAAGGATTGGGTTAATTTTGCTCAGTTAATATGGTGGCTGCTCCACCCTAAGTTTAATATGCCTTTAAGCCAAAACCTTGGTTGGGGGAGGGGGCATGCAACCTGTCAAGGAAGGTGGTTACATCCTAACCCTCCCCAGATGTAAAGAGAGAATCCAATCCAGGAAACTGTAGTGGCCCCACCCCTCATTCTCACCAATGGGCTCAGAGACCAAGACAGCAAAAGTTGGCCAAGAGGGTCCTTTACCGGCAGAGCAATATCCTGGTTTAGCCCTTAAACCTCTTCCTGATGGGTACTTTCTCCACCTCTGAGTCTTCACTTGGAATTAACTGCCACCTCCTATGTGACTCTCCCCAACTCCCTTCTAGGGACCTGTAAGCTTGAGACGGTACAGAATATTCTCTCTGCCAGGTAACCAGTACCAGGGCATAATAAAGCCTTAGGGTCAAACGCAAACACAAGTTCTCTAGAATAAGATTACTACAACAAAAGGTTTCTCCTTTAAAGGAAAGGAGATACCAAACAGGAGGTGGGGCTGCCTTTGTGCATGTTTGAGAAATGGGTCAGTTACAGATGGAACCAAATGTGTATCTCAGATGGGAATAACTGCGAAGGAAGGATTCTCAGTTTATTGGCAGAAACTACCAGAAAAACATACATACACACTTGGTGGGGGAAAAAACATCCAAATTTATTCTCCAACAGACAGAAAGTATCAGCAGGTAAAACTACAAGGATTTCTCCATAGATCATACATTCACAAGGCATGATTAGCTTGACAGTGAGAAAACCTCTGGTGTGTTCTCTGTAACAATATCTACTTCACAGTGTAAACAAGTAATATTATTATGTTCACTTACAATTCCAGAAGGAAAGGCACAACTTGGCAAAAAAAAAA
>PVIY010011171.1:0-66239 GCA_004026745.1 Myrmecophaga tridactyla | reverse complement strand
CTCTATTCAATACTGTATGTTTGAGACTGTAATGGGATCATCTCCCTGGATGATGTGATTTAGTCAAGAATGGTTGTTAAACTGGATTAGGGGATGACATATCTCCACCCATTTGAGTGGGTCTTGATTAGTTTGTGAAGTCCTATAAAAGAGGACATATTTTGGAGAATGAGAGATTCAGAGAGAGCAGAGAATGCTGCAGCACTACGAAGCAGAGTCCACCAGCCAGTGACCTTTGGAGATGAAGAAGGAAAATGCCTCCCGGGGAGCTTCATGAAACCGGAAGCCAGGAGAGAAAGCTGGCAGATGATGCCGTGTTCACCATGTGCCCTTCCAGCCGAGAGGGAAACTGTGACTTTGTTTGCCATGTGCTTTTCCAGATGAGAGAGAAACCCTGAACTTCATCAGCCTTCTTGAACCAAGGTGTCTTTCCCTGAATGCCTTTGATTGGACATTTCTATAGACTTGTTTTAATTGGGACATTTTCTCAGCCTTAAAACTGTAAACTAGCAACTCATTAAATTCCCCTTTTAAAAAGCCATTCCGTTTTTGGTATATTGCATTCCAGCAGCTAGCAAACTAGAACACCCAGCATCATCCTCTAATATCAAACACTACAAATGTTGTGGTTGGCTGAATGATGACCCACTTCAAATATA
Organism: Myrmecophaga tridactyla; assembly: GCA_004026745.1. NCBI lineage: Eukaryota > Metazoa > Chordata > Mammalia > Pilosa > Myrmecophagidae > Myrmecophaga > Myrmecophaga tridactyla. The sequence continues at coordinate 65,580 of PVIY010011171.1, read as the reverse complement.
TTGAAGTAGCAAGGGTAGTACAATGGTTTAAACGTAAGACTTAATGTGGGTTCTGTCACTCATGGCTGTGTAAGCTTGGGGAAAACACTTAACCTGTCTGACTATTGGTTTCTCCACCTATAGTATAAGGGAATTGAACGAGTTGAGCACAAGTTTCTTTTGTGATTCTGCAGCTCAAAGCCTACCAAGTGGCCTTCAGGAGCTGTGTAAATATCCGTCCTGAATCGGCAGGGAAGGCCTGATTCTCCTGACAGCAGCAAGGATTATGCAATAGCTCCACAGCTAACCACAAGGACATGTGGGCACTAGAACATTTGCTCTGCTTTGGCACAGCATTGGCAAGAGTCCAAACACTTCTCTCAAACCATAGGAAGAATGACCCAGGCAACGAGTGCCCCCACGTACATATTATGTGAAAAGAACAGGTATATTACCCCTGTGAAAAGAATAGGTATATTACCCCAGAAGGGTTTTTCAATTGGTATTTATGGGATTGTAAAACTGTGGCAACATTTTACTAGCTTAGATTCTCTTGAATTTTGTGATTTACTACTTGATATCATAGGAAAGAATTAGAACACTGGATAGAACAAACTCTTGGTCACCTTCCCCGTAAGTTTTTTTAATGACAACTGTTTAATAGAGAAATTGCTCTTCTCTAAGCCATGCCTCATCTGACTTGATGCTGTCAGCCAGCAGAAGGGGAAATTACAACAATTACAAACTTGATCTTGGCTTTGCCCCCTAAATTGACCCTTTGAAGAAACCTGGGTTATGTCTGAATCTGTTATCTCTGTGAGGAGACAAGCCATCTTCAGAATTGCTTTTGGTGCCCATCATGTCATCATGAAATTGCAGTTAGTAATCTTGGCAACATTTTTTCAGATTTGGTGCAGATAACCCTGAACTCATTCTGCTCCTTGGTTTCCAAGTTATTTAGAGAATTGGATGGCTTAAAGCACTTATTTTCTTTAACTCAATTCTCATCATAATCCATCAACAGCACAACATTTTTATTCTCCATTTCATTTTTATGTGATCCTATTAGTCAGGAGTAACTCAAGTGATATTTTTCTTTACGATGACTCTGTCTCCTCTTTTGTCTTTGCTAGAACTCAGGGATAATAGACTCCTACTAAATCAAAATTCAGCCATCCCCTGGACAACAATTTTCATAACACTGATTTTTTCTTTGAGTTTTGCTAGGGGTAGAACTAAGATACTGTCTTCTGCTTTATGCATATAACCTTTATAACAATGTCTCTCCATCAGAGACTGAAATGCCTCTCTTAGATTAATGAGGCTGACACCATAAAATGCCTGAACCCCTGGTGCCTTTGTGCTGTCTTCAAGAAAGTGAAAGTGAGTCTTGGGATTGAGAGTGGGTCAAGCGTCCCAGCCTCAAGGACAACAGCCTTGCATGTCTCACATCTGGCAGAAGTGGAGTTGTGGATTTGTGGATGTGTCATTCCAGGAGATATGACTGCCTCCGATGAGATCTCCAGGTGAAAATGACATTCCCTGCTGTCAAGGAGCCGGTGGACGAAATGAGCTCACACCGAAGCAAGATTGCTGGGCGGCTTTGGGAGCATTTGTGCATCTCTGGAATTCTGTACCTGGTTTTTATTATAACTGGAAATCTCATTTTATTATAATAACAATCTCTGGTTTTTATTATAATCAGAAATCTCATTGATCACAGACACAATAGGGGAGCACTTTATTTTCTTCATGCAAGGTCAAAATTTAAGAAATGCAGATATTGTACAAGTTTCCCCCTCTGCCATAGCAGTAGAGGGAAAAAAGAAAATAAAAGCACCAGTTGTCCAGTTCAAATGAACAATACACTCATTGACAGTTGACTCCACTGGGAGTAATGAAATGAATAAGAGATAAGACAACCCTTGCCCTTGAAGTGTCATAATTTGAGTGGATTGATGTGGGGCACTGGGGGGCTTAGTGACCCAGCCAATGGGGAAAGGGAGGGAAACAAGGTTGGGCTTGGGAAATGGGCCAGCTCTGGGGTTTTCATCTCCAAACAAGTGGCCAGTACTACCATATGATGTAAGAAAAGGATTCCAAGCCTTGTACTATATTTGGCCCCCTTTAGTGTCCAAAGGAATGTGGTTCTAGGTTAGGCTAATCCCTGAAGTTCTATGGATGGGAATACCTTGAGTCATATGATTTGTCATGAGGCATGGCCCCTGATATTGGTTAGGGGCAGAGAATCAAGACCTTGTTCCCTGAAGCAATGGTCAGTATGTGTTAAGTATGTGGACAGAGTCTAGGAAAACAAGTAGGGAGTGGGACGCGATTTCATTTCCTGCATTGTGATGATCATGCCATCTTCTTTCATGTACTCTCTTCACTTGACTTTCAGCACACCAGATGATTTGTTTTTCTTTTCTTGTAGAACTCATTATTCATTTCCATCTCCTACTAGTTCCCCCTCTTACTCAAGCTTCTTAATGCTGGGAAGCCCCTGGGCTGAGTGCTTGGACATTGTATTATCTCCTCTCTGTGGAGATTCATTCCCTTACTCAGTCATCTGGCATTAAATGGCACCCACATCCTAACAACTTTAAAGTGTATGTTTCTAGCTGAGATCTCTGTCCTGTAGATTCACATATTCAACAGCTTCCTCAGTGTCTCCACTTGGGCATCCCAAACTCTTCAGGTCCGGATCTGAACTTCTTGCTTCCATCTGCTCCTTCTGCAACTTTCCACCGCTCAGTTGATGTCTGATGCATTCTTCCAGTTGCTCAAGGAAAGAAACCTGCTATCATCTTGGCTCCTCTTTTGTCCATCTGCAATATCTGATATGTTACGAAAGACTAGTGGCTCAGCATTCAGAGCACATCCACATTCCACCACTTCTCTTTACCTCCCCTGCTGCTATTATATGGTCAGGGTCTAGGAAAACAAGTTGGGAGTGGGACACATTCGAGCCATCAATATCTCTAGCTTGGATCACTCCAATAAGTTTCTAACTGATCTTTGCCCTTACTCCTCCCCTCATAATCAATTTTCAACATAGTAGCCTAGTTGATTCATATCATAACCTTCAGATCATGTCACGCTTTGAACATTCTGTGATGACTCCCTTTCACTCCCAGTGAAAGTGAGTGCCATTTGGAGGACCCTGTGGTCCAGTCTTCAGTGGCCTCTGCATTGTCATCTCCTACTGCTCCCCTCTCTGTGGCTTTGTTTCAGCTCCTTGGCTCCTCCATCACACCAGAAAGCTTCAGAGGAGGGCCTCTGTATTGGCCATTTCCCCTGCTTTCCTCCAGTTACCTCATCTCCTTCTAGGCCTCACTCAATTGTCACTTTTTAAATGACTTCTTCTTGGACCTCCCTATTTTAATTTGCAGCCTGCCCCCACCCTTCCCGCCCTCTTTCAGCATCCTCCTATCATAGGAATGATCACCTTCCACCTCATGATGTATTTCACTTGTTTACTATGTTATTGTTTATTGCTTGTCTTCACCTCCTCCACAGAATGTAAATTTCATGTGATCTGTTTTGCTCACTGTTACACTGAACAGGTCCTAGTGGACGGTAGGCATTTGATGTATTTTTTAATGCATGAAACCAGCCAGTCCATGCTCTCTCAGACACTATGCCAAAGAATACAGCATTTTCAACAGCTGGAAGTTTCAATGTTTGGAAGGAGAGCTCAGTGGGTCCTTAACCCACTCTTTGGTTTCACTCCGCTCTGGAATGTATTTCGTCGTGTTGTAATGCAGAATTCAGATGTAATTTAAAACAATAACATGTTTTGTTTTGTTTTTTTTCCCACTGAGGAAAGGAGATACCCAATTATTTTGGACAGAGTCAGACTCTGGATGATCAAACTGCTTGCACCACACTTTGTTCTTCTAAGGAATTCCTGGATCCATCATTCTCAATGCTAAACCTAAGCTATTTCAGCCCTGCTGTGCTAGGTTCAGGCTGCTGGAGATAACAGCCTCATTGCAGAGATATCCTGGCTGAGCAAGTCACCTGAAGTCACAGCAGTCATCTTTGTCGGCATTATCAGTGTCATGAAAAAAATGTGCTTATCACATCCTCCATTTCAAATTCTTGCATGAGCATTTTTCTCCTTGGAAAAGCAGATTCATGTATCCCGTTCATTTCTTTGGTGAACACTAAAAGACATGCTCTGGGGTTGGAATGATCAGATTTTATTCCTAGTATTTTCTTCGATGAAGAATCGAGATCAGGAAGCATGATACTCACCCCCCAAGTCTTCTCTGTGAACAAAGCAAAATGAGGATCTGTGCTTGGGTGCAAATTCTTGCATGACCCAGCTTGTCTAGAGGGTGCACCATCAGAGATTTCAAACACTCAGCAGTGCTTTCTAGTATATTTGGGTTTTTGACACAGTCAGAAGTGCCTTTAATTATTTTTTAGCTCTTTCGTCAAAGGTTGATGATTGATTCTGGTAGTCATCCCCTAAACCAGAAACTGCTCTAACTCTTTATATTTTTTTGGAGTAAAGAAAGAAAGAAAAATACATTGGTGATGGCTTTGCAATATACACAAAAGGAGGGGGTAGGGAGAAAAGGAACAGCCATTCCTGAAGTCACACTCTGCTTTTCAATGACCGTGTTTTTGTTATTTAAGCAATACTCTCAAGGCTGGAGGATAAAGATTTCATTGTAGATGTAACAATCTTAATTAGTAAAATTGACAAGAAAATACTTATCTTTTTTTTTATATCAAATGACAGAATAGCATCACTGAGGGAATTTGTCACTTATGATTGAACAGAAGAACATTTTAGTCTTACATATTTTTCTCAACCTGATTAGTTCTCAGACATGTTTTTGTTTAGCTTCCTACATCATGAATATTCTGTGTTCTCAGCTTTTCTTATCAGCAAGGAAAAGCAATTTATAACATAGGGGCTGAACAAAATACTTTCGGCTCAAGTGATTTGCTTTACAGTTTCCCTATTAGAGAAACACATGGTTTTTTAGTTCATATTTTTCTTGATGAAGGAAAGGGCATATATCATTTTATTTCTTAATTTTAAGGAAAGGAACGCTTGTACTTTTAAGTTCCGAAATAATAAATCCAAAACACCTTTTCTATATACTCTGTGTCTCAAAATAATAATTTCTAAATCAACTTTCTGTTTTAAAAGAGAGTAAAACAGTTTTCAAGCATCCCTTCATTGCCAGTATTGCACATGTATAGCAGGAACAAATTAGTCCAAATTATTTCATTCATAATAAAGAGATATTTCCAATATCATGCACATTTATTAATCAATATTGTGTGGTTCTATTTGCTATAGAAAATTGACCAAGAGCCTGTTCTGATTCTCTCTGAACATTAGGCATTAACTCTGTGTTAATTAGGAGACTTATCAATACATAGTTTAGCTTATACCCTTTTTATCTTAAATGAAATACAAATTTGAAAAAATGACTCTTGCCTTTAGATCTCTCCCATGCCTCGACAACTAAATTAATTTTGAGATGCTCAATATTATTTGCCCTTGTCTACCTTTCCTGAGAAAACATTGTACCTTCTTTGAAAATGAGCCTGAAGCCCTGATTCCTTCACACCATTGCTAGATGGAATTCCTTCTCAGTGGCAGGGTGGGACTCTGGGAGGTGGAGGCAGGAGAATGCTGGGGACAGCCGGTCCAGAGGGCTCTTCCTATCTATTGAGGAGGGCACACCCTTGCAAGCACAAGCCTTCCTTAAGTTGGTTTAAGAAACAGAAGAGCATCACATTTGTAAATATTTCTTTCCAAAAAGAAGGCAATGTTTTTCAGCATATGCTTGTCCAGAATGATAATATAAGCCCCAAGCACTGCAGACAAAACAAAACAAAACAAAACAAAAACAGTTGCAAAACAATGGGTTTATTTGTACCTCTGACTTGCCAATCCTGAGCTGCATGTGCTGTTTCTGGAATGTTTAGGTACCAAGAACAATGGAAGATTCTACAATGATGTGCTGTGCCTGATTTGTCTGGAGTTGCTGATGTGCCTCTGTTAAGGTCTGTATCTTTGGCCAAAAAATTAGCAATGTATACAGGTATAAATTGTGCATGTGTGTGGTCTTTATCCACAAATCCATAGCCTGTCTTCAGTAATGGAACTGAAAATGAAGAGCTAATGGCCTGTTTGGTCCAACAAATCCGAATTTCAGATATTCGTTATTGTACTTTCTAGGTATGTTTTACTTTTAGGAGCTGGTGCTAAATCCCTGTAAGTCTGAATTCACTTGTCCAACATAGAAAGCTACATTCCCACTTAAGTTACCTCTTACATTTATGTTTACTGCATCATTGTGGGTGTATTATATTTGCAAACTTTTTAACAACTTTATTGAGGTAGACTTGATTTTCAATAAAGTGCATAATTGTACATTTGTGAAGTGTACAATTTGATGTTTGCATATAATTACATATACATGAAACCATCAAGAATCCATTTTATAATCAAGATAATGAACATATTCAGCACTTCCAAAAGTTACCTTGTACCTCTTTGTAATTCCACCATCCAGCCCACCATTCCTCAGATTATCCAGGCAACCGCCGATCTGCTTTCTCTTACTATAGATAACTTTGCGTATTTTGGAATTTAGTATTAATGAATTTATGTATAATGTGCTCTTTTTTTTTTTTTTTTTTTTGGTGTGGGCAGGCTCCAGGAATCAAACTCGAGTTTCCTACATGGCAGATGAGAATTCTACCCTGGAGCTATTCTTGCACCACCCTATACTATTTTTTTGTGTGTATAGTTTTTTCACCCAGGTAATTATTTTGAGATTCATCAATCCATGTGATTGCGTGTATTAGCAGTTTTTTTATTCATTGTTTTTGTTACGTACTATTTCATCATATGGACATCCAGCGATTTCTCTATCTATTCTGTTGATGGGCATTTAGGTTGTTTCCATTTTTTTTTTTTTAATTTGCATATGGGCAGGAGGCACGGCAGGTTGGAGCTCTGCCTGCTGAGCCACGGCAGCCGCCCGTTTCCATTTTTTGGATGCTATAAACAAATTCATTAAAATTCATGCACAAGACTTTGTATGGATATGTGCTTGCATTTCTCTTGGGCAAATATCAATGAGTGGAACAAGTGGATCAGATGGTAGATATACAGTTAACATTTTATTCAAAAGCCAAACCATTTTCCAAAGTGTTTGTACCATTTTACATCCCTGCCAGCAGTGAATGAGTTTTTCAGTCACTCTAGATCCTCAATGGAATTTGCTATGGACAGTGTTTTAATTTTAGAGCTTCTAATAGGTGGGTAGGGTTATCTCATTGCGTTTTATTTTCCATTTCCCCGATGACTAATGATGTTGAACAACTCTCTATGCACTTATTTGCCATCCATGGATCTTTTTGATGAAATGTCCACTCAAATGTTAAGCTTTTCAGTTTTTCAATTTTTTTTCATCATTTTCTTTTTATTGCATTTTAGAGTTCTTTATATGTTCTGGTTACAAGTTCTTCATCAGATCTGTGGTTTGCAAATATTTTCTCCTAGTCTGTTTATCTTCCCTTAATGCTGTCTTTTGAAGAATAAGAACTCTTAATTTTATTGAAGCTGTACTAATTTTTGTTTTTATTTTCTGATTGTGCTGTTTGCTTGTTGGTTTGCATCGAATCTAAGAAATTTTGACTAAATTCAAGGTCAAACAATTTTCTTCCATGAATTTTCTAGAAATGTTATAAATTTAGGTTTTATATTTAGGTTTGTGATGAAATTTGAGTTACTTTTGTTACCAGGCAAGGGTATGGATTTGAGTGTACTTTCTCACTCCCTTTCTCTCATCTATCTCTATATATCTCTATATATGTATACACACACACACATCTGGGCTTCCAATTGTGTTTTTTACTTTTTTCAAAAAAATTATCTTTTTTTATAAAAAAATAAATTTGTTACAGAACTGTGGCTCTCTTTCTGAACTCACTATTCCGTTCAATTGATCTATTTGTCTAACTTCGCTTTTCTTATTCCCAGTTGTTTTTGCTAATCTATGTCCTTTGCCTTTCTCTATAAATATTAGAATCAAAATGTCAATTTATATTTTGCAAAACTTGCTAGGATTTTGGTTGGGATACATCGAATCTACAGAATTGTATTGAATCTACAGCACTAATTGAAATCTTAGAAATGGAGGATTTCATTCCAAGAGCATGATATATTTCTCCATTATTTAGGCCTATTTTGCTTTCTCACAGAAATATTTTTCACTTTCCAGTGTACATATTTTGTGATTATTTCACTGAATTTATCCTTAAGAATTTCATATTTTTTATGATTGCAAATGTGACTATATTTTAATTTCAATTTCTAATTGTTTACTGCTAACATATAGAAATAGCATTGATTTTTAAAAGTAATCTTTTATCCTGCAGTGTTGCTCAGCTTACTTGTTAGTTCTCATAGTTTTGGCATTGGCTCCGTAGACTTTTCAACATAGATCATAATGTCATCTGCAAATAAAGATTATTTTACTTCTTATTTTCCAATTTGGATGTCTTTATTTCTTTTTCTTATCTTGTTGAACTGGCTAGAACTTCCCACACTATGTTGAATTGCTTCTGATTTTAGAGAAAGATTTTAGTCTTTCATCATCAAATGTGATGTTATTTGTAGGTTTTTAAGACCTGTTGTCTGACTGAAAATGTTTTTTTCTATACTACTTTATTAGAGTTTATATCAGGGATAATCACTGGTTCTTGTCAAATGTTTTATCTGCATCTGTTGAGGTGGTGAGTTTTGCACTTTGTGTCTTTCAAAGAATTTCTCCTTAGCATTTAAGTCATTGAATTTATTACCATTAATTTGTCATGATATTCCTTTATTATATCATAAGATATGTAAAATCTTAGTGGTAATTTGTGATTTCCCCTTTTTTTCCAGTTATTGTGACTTCATCAAGGTAGACATTGGTTTCATTGATTATCTCTTGTTTTTCTTATGTTACATATTTCATTGGCTTATACTTTGATTTTGATTAATTCCTTTTTTCTGCTTCCTTTGCTTTTCTTTTTTTTTAACATGGGCAGATCCTGGAACTCGAACCCGGGTCTCGAGCATGGAGGCGCGAACTCTGCCTGCTGAGCCACCGTGACCCGCCCACCTTTGCCTTTTTTTTATTCTTCCTTTTCTAGGTGGAACCTGTAGTCATTGAATTGAGAACATTCTTCTGTTTAAAACATAGGAATTCAGTGATATAAATTTCCCCCTCAATACTGCCTTAGTTGCAGCTCACAACTTTTGATATATTGTGTTTTCATCATTTTTCAGTTCAAAATACTTTGACCCATGAATTACTTGGATGCACAATTCAGAGAGAGAATTACATACAAGTGGGAAAATAAACAACCAAACCAGTCAGTGTGAGTAGTCATACAGAGGCTGAATAGGAAATAATGCAATGTAGTGGGTCCTATCAGTGGGAGACATTAAAAAAATAATTTCTAAAAAAAAATTTCTTACCATAAGCAAGAAAATCTGGGAACAGGTTGGAGTCTTATGAATTGAAGTTCTGGCTTCTAGAGAATTCAAAGGAGGGGACTGGAAAATGGGAAAACCAGAAAAGCAGTCCTGGGAAAGCTCCATTTCAGTGGGAGAGGGAGGTGGCTTGAAAGAGAGATGTCCCTGAGTGATTGGCATGAAAGTGAGAGCAGGAAACATGTGGAGGAAATAAACAAAATTACGCACACAAAATAGGATCGATGAATCAGAAGACACTCTAACCTTCCCCATTCATGTCTCTATCCCCATATGAAATTGTATTTTTTTGTGCCAAGAGAGAAGGATGCTCTTGAACTAAGATACCTAATAGAATAGCCAAACCTTTCAACTTCCCTACATAGAAAGGGGTCAGTCAACTGCTGATATAGGAGCTAGAAGACACTTAAAATGAAAGAAAATGACAGGCAGCATTCATACAAAATAAATAGAAAATAGAAAGTTAGAATCACTATTATTAAGGTGATGAAACACTTTCCTAAAATGAAAACGAAACAGGAGAAAACTGCAACATATCACTCCAACAGGAATTAAATTCCATTAAATATTACACACATATTTATTTATATGATGTAACTATTATGAGATTTACTATAAGAATTGGCTCATGTGACTGTGGGGAGAGACAAGTTTGAATTCTGTAGAACAGACCACAAGCTGTGCACTCCATTGAAAGTTTTTTCCCTCGGAGAAGCTGGCTGGCTGAAATAGGGATAGAAATTCTTCTTTCTGACTGCTGGAATCATCAGTTCTCCCTCTCAGGTCTTCCCCTGATTGGATGAGACTTCTCTCATTACTCAAGGCAAGCTCCTTTGTTGATTGTAGACACAATCAGCCATAGATGTAATCAACTGACCGATGATTTAAATCCATGAAATGTTCTCATAGTAACAATCTGGCCAATGCTTGCTTGACCATAAAAGCGGCCACCAAAACCTAGTCAAGTTGACACATGAACTTAACCATCACAATAACAAAAGAAAATAACTAAATATATATAAAAAAATCTGAATCTACATGTTAAATTGTTACAAAATATGTATGGAAAAATTGACAAAAAATGGTCAACTCTGAGATATATCTTGGTAAAAAGTTTAGACTTTAAAGATGAAGGAAAAAATATACTTCGGGCCTCTAGGCAAAAAAAAAAAAAAAAAAAAAAAAAAAAAAAAAAAAAAAAAAAAAAAAAAAAAAAAAATCACATAGATGACAAAGGAAAGAGAATCAGTTTAGAATCAGACTTCTTGCCAGCAACCTACAAAGCAAGAACAAAGAGGAACAGCATTTTCATGAAATATAAGAAGAAAAAAGTGATAGCCAAGGATGTTATGTCCAGACAAACTGTTCTCCAAGTAGCAGAGCTATAAAAAACCCATAGTTTTAAACATTCAAAAACCCAGGGAGGAAGCAGGCCACGGTGGCTCAGCGGCAGAGTTCTGGCTTGCCATGCTGGAGACCCAGGTTCATTTCCTGGTGCCTGCCCATGCCAAAAAAAAAAATCCAAGAAGTTATGTACTTGAAGCCCTTCCAAGAAGGATTGAGAGATGAGCTTTACCTCTACCAACAGTGCCTGGGAAGCTTTGGCTAAAGGCTAGAGATGTTTGAGGCCAGTGAACCATGTGGACTCTCCCCCGCTGCCCTGAGGAAGGACCAAGTTTGGCTCAGCCTGGCCTTTCAGAAATGCACACCCAATGGGAGACCTGGTATCCACCAGGTAGAGGTGTTTTCTTTGTGAGTGTTGGTTGTGCATGCGAGCTGCAAAATCTTAAAACAAAAGAAAAAAAACAACCCAAACTAAAAATATGTAGCTGATTTCAATAGGAAAGTGTGTTCTTTGTGAATCCCTTCCCTAGCTGTGGCAGAAAATTTAGTGTGGGAAATGATAGGCAGAAACAAGACAGGAGGCTGAAGTCTGATCCGGAACCCTTGCCGAGGAGAATGTATGAATTTGAGCTATACAGAGAGAAGCAGATTGACTTGTATGGAGGAAACAACAGAGAAGGTGAGACATTTGAGTTGTTTCCAGCGTTCTTTCCTTGGGCATTTGAATCTCTCTGGGGGTTGACAGGGACAGTGTTCTGTGCCCTTCCCTATTGTGTTAAGTTTGTGGGGAGATGTGTTCTTTGAGCCCACATAGCATTCTGGTGCCAGTAATAGGATAAGGGGGTCCCTGGGTGGTTTTCAGAGTTTCTTTCCTCTGTTGAAGTCCTTGTGATCTAGACTCTGGCTGCTCAAAGTGTGTCTTAGTATCAGCAGTATTGTCATTATTTGAGAGCTAAATAAAACTTGCCTCAAACGTGAATATAATATAAATTGTCAAGGAGTCTTTTTAGAAAGCAGATTTGGGTCTGAGATTCTGCATTTCCAACAAACTCTCAAGAGATTCCAGTGCTCTGACCCTTGAACCACACTAGTTTACTTGTGCTCAACTCCATTCCTGAGATAGTTGTGGCAAAAACCCATCCCCTGGCAAGTTAGGATCCCATGGGTCCTGACAAATGTCTAAAATAGCAACAAGTGTAATGAGTGGACAGAATCTTCTGTTAAGCTGAGGGCTCAGGGCTAGGTATTGTGCACTGTGATTATTCCAAGACTGGCTTTCCCTATTCCGGTGTTCTTAGGAAATCACATAGAATCTGGAATCACTATTGCCATAGCAGTTTAAAATGTTTAGTGATTTCTTGCTCACTGCATAGATTCAAGAGAGGGTTGGCTCTTAATGCATAGGCCAATTTAGTTTGCAAAACATCAGAGGAATATAATAAAGCGAACTCCAACAAACAAAAAACAGTACCATTTAATCTTGATTCCCTGTCATAATCACATAGAGCTTTTTAAAAATGCAATTTCCTACACTACACCCTAGAGGTATTGAATCAGAATGGGGGCGGGCAACAGGTATCTGCATTTTAAAAAACTTCGTAGGTGGTTCTGGTATACAGCCAATTTGAGAACATTGGTCTGTGTAAATGGCTTTGTAGATTGTATAACCTGGTGGTACAGGGGCCAGGTTAAAAAAATGGGCAAAGAAACCTGTTGGTACAGGGGCCAGGTTAAAAAAATGGGCAAAGAAAATAAGGAGAAGAAAATCCAAACAATCCAATTAACAAGCTCAGTTTATTGAAGAAATTTATAACTCTGCACTCAATAATTGGAAAGCTCACATTTTCTCCCAAACACATGTAATAATTACCAAATTACCAAACATATTAAGATATTAATTGAGTCTCAACAAATTTAAAGGAATGGTTACTACCTAGATCATATTTTCTATCAACAGTGCAAGTATATTAGGTATCTCAATAAAAAATGTCACTAGAGAAAGCTTTATATGTTCAGAATTTTAAAATACTCTTAAATAATTCATAGGTCAAAGATAAAATCATGATGAAAGCTTAGAAAATGCTGAGAATGGAAAAATAATAAAACTATTAAATGCTGACATGAGATACAGAGAAGTGGTGGCTCAGTGCTTTAATTTCCTGGTTGCTGAAACAAAACATACATATAACGGGTTGGCTTAACAACAAGAATTTATCAACTCATGGTTTTGAGGCTAGGAGAAGTCCCAAAATAGGCAACATTGAAGAGATTCTTTCTTCCCAAATACTGTGATGTTGTAGGGCTGGCTGCCAGAGGTCCATGGTCCTTGCTTTTCTGTCACATGGCAATATTATTTATAATGTCATAAAACTGTGAACAAGTATCAATTGAGTGGTAGAATTCTCACCTACTATGCAGGATACCTGGGTTCAATTTTCGGCCCATGCACTTCCCAAACAAACAAACGAAGAAACCAACAAAAACAAATATACAAGCAAAGAATTCAACAAGTGGTGCTGCAATAATGGGATACTCACATGCAAAAGAAAAAAAAAAAAAAGAAATGTGACCCTGCTGTACAGCATACAAAAAAAAATCAATTGAGAAGAAAATGGTAAAATAGTCTTCGCTCATATAATAGAATACTCTCCGACAGTGACAATCTATATGATCTAGATGAATCTACAAAAAGTACTGAATGAAAAAAACAAAAACAAAGCCAGGCTCAGGAGGAATCATTTTGAATGATATAAGTATTTTAAATTAAAAAAAAAAAAGTAGAACAAACAAAATAATAGGGTAATGCATGCACATTAAGACTATATAGAAACATACAGGGGGGATTAAAAAAACTTCAGAAATGTTTTTTAACATCTCCTACCTTGGGATAGGAGAGAAGTATTTAATTGCAAATTTGCATGTAGGAAGATTCAAGAATATTGAGAAAGTCCTGTTTCTTAAATTGGATGGTGAGTTCAGAGGTGCTTAATTACTATGTTTGAAGTCGTACATATGATAAATTATTTAAATATATCAAATATGTGATAAAATATTAAAGGTGCATGGCTCAATCAAACATATGTTTCTTGATGTTTAAAAAAAGAAAAAAGACGGCTCCAATGTTACGGTAAAATCTTTGTGTCATCCTAATTCTTGAGACAGTAAGAATGAGTAATGTTCTTGTAATGTTCTTGTCTTCACCTAGAAAATGAATCCATTAAATGTCCATAGCTAAGGTCTCCTTCGCCCACCTCTGGTTAAATCCAACAGGTTATTTTCATTCTTCATCTTATCTGTCCTTTGAGCTTAATTCCTTCTCTCTAACCACTTCAATTTCCCCAAAGCATTCTTTTACTTTGGCTTTTAGGCCACACTCACCTGGTTCTTCTGTTTCTGTACATTTCAAGGTACTTGACTAGCTTTCCGCATGAGTCACGGTCCAGTCAGGAAACCACACTCGGTCTTCCAGTAGAGAGGATTTAATGTAGGGAATTGGCTACACAGGTGGTAGAGAGCTGGAAAGGCCAATAGGGAACACGAAAGTACTGCCTGCGGGAAGCAGTTGACTTTCCTAGGGCTGCGAAACACATGGAAGGTATTGGTGCTACCTGAATGCAGAATCTCAGTGGAGGATCCCCATCTTCTCAGGAAGGAACACCATCTGACGGAACTTGAGACGTTCAGATGAGAAAACCGGCAGCACTAAGCTCAGCCTCTAGGAGTGAGTACTGCTGATGGCTTCTGATGGAACTAGATCAACTGAGTCTCAATGGAACCAGGTCCATTGAATTCTCTACCTCAGAGAACTTAATGGGTCTAGTTCTGTGGGTACCGACACTTCTGGAAACCAGAACCATCTGCCTGGCAGAAGGGCCATGGCACAGGCAACACTGACAGGAACAGCATGAAACTGGAAGCCACTAGTCCCTCTCTTTCCTTCAGCTTTCCAGTTTCCTTCTATGTGCTCCTATTGGCAGAACCTACAAGGAAGCCAGCTGAGCAAGAAGCAATTTTGTTCTCAGGTTTCAGCCCCAGCATCGTAAAGCAGGATATGGAAGGGTGGGTTTGAACCTGTGAGGAGGTAATATAATGACTATTTTTCTACCTGTCTTTAGACTTGACGCATTGGAGAATTTCAGAGCTTAGTCCTGGGTTGATTTTTTTTCCTGTCTATACTCTCTTTATTGATTCTCAGCCAGTCTTGTGCTTTACATGTCACATAAAATTAGACAACTCCGAAATTTGTTTCTCCAGCTTACACTTAAGCTGCAGACTTATATATCTATCTATGTACATAACAATTCTAATTGGATGTCCAAAAAGCAATTGCAGACTCAGATTCGCAAAATGGAATTCTTGCAGTTCCAAATTTGTTTTCCTTCAGTCATCCCCTTCTTAGTAAATATTGCCACCATTCACACAGTTGTTGAAACAAAACACCCAGAGATCATCACTCTTGCTTTTCCCCCTCCATATCAACACCCACATTCAACCCATCAAAAATTCTTGTGGCTTAAACTCCAAAATACATCTTGGATCCCTTACCTTCACCCAACACACATGGCCACAACTGTGATAGAAATATCCAGAGTCTTTCCCAGGGACCACATCGATTGTCATTCAAGACTCCCCCTCCTATGTCTTTTATTTCTCTTAACCCATCTTTCACACAGTAGCCTAAATGATCATTTAGAAATATAAGTTATATCATGTCACCCCCATCCCAATTAAAATTTCCATGATTTCCATTAACAGCATAAAACCCTAAGACCTCTAAGAAACTTGCTTGCCTTTCCACCCTTATCTCACAGTTTTCCTTCCAGCTTGCTCTTCTCTAGCCACATTGGATCAGGGTGCTTTCTTAGTGGTATCAAGCATGCTTGGCTCCTATCATCTTTATTTGGGGGGGGGAGGTGCATGGTCCAGGAATTGAACCCGGGTCTCCTGCATGGAAGGCAAGCATTCTACCACTGAACCACTGTGCACACCCATCATCTTTTTTATCTTAACCATCAGTGCTTCACAGAGGTCTGCCCTAATCGTCTGTGTAAAGTAGCCACCTTGTCTTCCAATTATAGTCTATAATTTTTAACGCTTTGCTGCCTCTATATTGACACATGTATTTGAGGTTGTGTGTGTCTGTGTGTGTATATGTACGTGTGTATGTGTGTTGCTGGTTTAATAGCTCTAAGACCCGTGTGGATGGTGACCCTCTCTGCCTTTAAAAAACTATGTCTCCAGGATCTATAACATGACCTATCCATTGTAGGTCTTCAATAAATGTTTGTTAATCTGATGAGATCAATGAGAGTGGTCCAGCTTTCAATCAGCCCCATGCTTATTGCTCAGAGTGAATTTTGTAAAAAGTAGACTAAGATGTGAAGGGGAGTTCAGCAAAATGTTCAATTTCTTAAGTGTGAAGGTGGCATAAAATCTCTTTTACATGTAGAAAGTAGCTTAGAAAGGTTTGTTGTGAAAGTACTGCATCCAAGGACACCACCAGCAGTCTCTCACAAACCCAAACACTCAAACTTTCAGACTTCTGCAGGCCACCCTCTCTGACCAGAATTGCTATGTGGGAACCAGCTCAATGTAGTCAGATCATTTCCTTGCTTTGGACAGAGAGTTTACAGTTTCTTGATCTCCATTGGCTTGAAAGAGGGCATGCAGACCTTATCACTGAAGTCACTTTTGATATTGATTTTCTATTTGTGCTCTTTCCTATGATGATTTGGCTCCTAGTGTAGAGGACAGACAGATTTGGAGTCAGAGAGATTCAGAAACAAATCCAGATTTCCCCATTCACTTTGGCAATCTCTGAGTTTCAGTTTCCTCGTTTGTAAAATGCCAACAATAATATTTATATGTGATTAAAGGAAATGAAATGTGCATAGTCTATGATAGAGTATCTGGCAGAAAATATGAATAAAATTTCTAGGAATTATTAATATTGTTCTTGTTATCACTTACATAGGTAAAACTAATATTATGGTACTTAGAATTTGTGAATACTTTATCAAGATTAGCCTACTTCCTTTCCTTTCCTCTGTATTCATTGGAGATGAAAAGTTCTCACATTAGTTCTATCTTCTTTGCCTCCCCTATGTACTCTCTGTGCCAGGAGCATTATGGGCCACACTATCAGGACCCCTGGCCCTCCTGTTGTGGCAGGCGTGGGTGTGTAGCACTGGTGCAGTGACAAGGGGCACATGTTCCCCTTTTCCTCCCTATAGACCTGCCAACCAGGCTGGGTCCCTCCTCTGAAGTCTCAGTTCTGACAATGGTGTCTTCTCTGTCTCAGGAGTTGTTGTAACTGTTCCTTCCCCTTTCTCCTTCAGGATTTCCCATACTCTGCTATGATTCTTGATCACAGTCCCTTTGACTTATTCTAATTGGGCATGCCATCTATTTTCTGCTAGAACCTGGGCTGATAAGTTTCTCTAAATGACCAATAGTGTGGTCTTATACGTAATTCCACACCATCCATTTGGTTTGGACACATCTGCCTCCCCCACATGCACAAGTGAGTCATGTGCTTATTGTTGTCCTTCCACCATGTAGGGATCACTGAGTCCCTACTGCCCATTCTGGTTGTACCCAATGGGCCCACCAGCCAACTGGACTATGACCCAGGCAACTCTCTGCCATTAACACGCCTGTGTGGGTCTGCAGCTCTCTGCTCTCCAATTTGCCATCTGACAAAGGTCCTGATCAGAGCAGGCACTTTGAGCTTTCCTGGTACGGGGACAATATTAACAATCTGGGGCCCTGATCCTTGAGGAATGAGAAGTCAACGAGTCCTCAGCTGAAACACCTGCTGGGGTCCCTGTCCTTTCTCTACTCCTGTGACAGGGGTGGATGGAGGTGGGAGGACGCTCTGAGCACTTCCTGGTGGTCTTCATGGTTGCCAGGACTTCAGAACCATCTGGGCAGCAAAGCAGCAGAGAATGGCAGAGAGGCCAATATGGTGGGACTCTGGCTCTGTTTTCTTGAGTAGATGTAGTTCTTAATAAGGCCAGAAATTTGTTGTTGTGGTCCACAGGGATGATAATAATTAATACCTGAACCTACCTGGCCCTAGCTCTAATGCTTTGGCTGAAAACCTTATTCATGCTTCCTTATAGACCTAAAATTGCTGATTTTTCATATGCCTGAAAACATGCTTAAGAGGCTATTAAAAGGTTTTCTCTATTATAACTAAGACATATTTCTAGCCTCTAAAACAAATGGTGAAAGAATGAAATCTCCATTCCCTGGCTTGATACTTCTGACTTTCCCTTAACTCTCAGATCTAAACTTTACCCACTTCTCTCTCCATCCCATTTACTATAGCCATATCCAACTTCTTCTTGTTCCCCAAATCACCAACCAAGGCTTGGGCAGAGAAGGAGCCCTGTGAGTTATTATTATTTTTAAGTCCTGTCTTTGATAGAACTACTATACCAGTAAATCAGAGGCACATAGTGGACAAATGGGGCCATTTGACGTGGTCCTTATGGAAAATTCAGACAAATGCAAACAGACTCAAAACACAGTTAATTGAATCATGGTGGCTAACTCAGTGATATGCAAAGAGTGTACATTAAATTATATACATCACTGGGGAGAGAAGCCTCTAAGAGACTGGCATGGAATGCATCCTCAATTGATAGTAGTAACTGTCTAAAACTTATAAGAAAAAATATAGTCAGAATACTAATTGCAGGCACTCACATTCACAGATATATATATATATAAATATATGTATACATATATATACATACATACATATATATATACATGCACATATATATACATACATATGTTTATACAAAGACAACTTTTGAAAACACGGCAGAATCTGATGGAAATTTCCACCAGCCGAAAAACAAAGAAAAATGTTTTAAAAACATCCATTCAGCATTAGACTACACAAGTTTAGTCTCAGGATGTGACTGCTGGATAAAAGGTAAGGAGGCTTTCTTTTTCCTCCACCTTCTGCTTCCTCACTCATATCCTGGGTTTGACCAAATCTGAACACATTGGTGCAAGAATGTTGATTCCATTTGGTGAAAACATAATGCCTTCTCCCTACATCTTCCTATGTCAGAGGCCATACATCCCAATGGCTCCAAGGTCCAGATGGGCAGTAGGTTGAGTGAAGTATGGGGTGGGGGCTGGGAGCTGTAATTAGCTGAAGGAGTTGAAGAATTCATGATCTCCGGCCAGGTCTGGCAATTGTTACTCTGTTCCAGTGTCTGTCTTCCAGCTTGAATATGAGCCCACTGTTATCAGATAGTCTCCTCTTTTGATTTATGTCCACTCTCTTGATTATTAAATGTTGGCAATACATTTAATTTCTCTTCAAAACACTGAGAAAGTCAAACAATACCCATCCATAATAAGATGAGACCTCTGTTCAATACCAATTCAATGATAGCAAATTACAGAAAACAATTATGTAGAAAATGGTGTTGGGGACACTCATAGTAACACACGCCATCCTGGAAGGTGAAGAGCCCTGTATTTTGTCAATTAGATTAGCAGAAAAATAGACAAAATTTATGTAATAAAACCAACCTATAATAGATGAGTGCCACTTAGAAAAATGAGAATTGAATTGGGGTTGTGCCCAGCCATCTGGTCTCTAAGTTGTAGTTCAGGGAGGCAGATTTACTGTGAGCAGAAAGCAGGTCAAAGCCCACTCATATATTCTGTCTGTTTGCATACAACATGTAGATATGGAGGTCGTAAAATGGAGAGTCATCAATCAGATCATTAATTTTCCTACCGCAAATAAAGTGATAGAAGCGATAATCAAAGGCATAGCAGAAGAAAAGTTTCTTGACAGTAAACTATTTTTTAAAAAATTACATTCAAAGGAATCATCAAGATATTGCAAAAGTCAATGAACAAACACCCATAAATAGATGCTTTCTGGAAAAAATATTAATAGGCCATGTTAAAGGAAAAGTTGTCTTTGAATATCTGACCAGAAAATAACAATTGCAGGAACAAAGTTCAGCTCGCCATGTTTTCTTCTGCATCAGCTGAAGCCCGAATATAAGAGAACAGTGTCTACAGAGGGCTGAAGGGAGAAAGGTTTTTACCGAAGAGTTCCAAACCAAAAAATTCTCTGTCAACAGAGAACACAGTGGAAAGACATTTTCAGATATTAAAGTTTTCAGAAATACTCCACATATACAATATAATATAATATATAGTTTTGTGAAAAATTATTGAAGACACACATCAAGCAACTTACAGATGATGAAAAATTAAGAACTGAAAGTGGAAGAAGAACCTGATGGAAGTACTTCTCTTAGACCAAATCAGTTGGTCACCAACCAGAATCAGTCCCCAGCCTTGGGGGAACTATGAATTGAGGCAAACAAGGTCAGAAGTCCTCTTGTAGAACACTTTTGGAATTTTCCAGTGAACAATGATACCCTGCTTTATACAGCACTTATTTGGAGAAACTCAGGTTCATGCTTGTATAACTGCAAACTAGGCTGGAGGGTGAGATGGGGGAAAGATGACTAGAATTGAGTATCAGTTTTCTTATCTGGGTCACAAGGATATTACTTACCCCAAATTGTTGTCAAGGAAAAATGTATAGAAAACAATGACTGTAGTTGAGTAACAAATTAAACTTGTATAAGTATAAAAATTCAACAATAAGCAATTGTACAAGACCAGAATGTGAGAAAATTGGCTTGTCAACTCTTTATGGAAAATGACCTGAGGCTTATCAAAACTCATTACAGGTTAAAATTTGAAGGGGCTGTTTAGGAACTCATTTGATCCCAAGCAACAAAACAAAAATAAAAATAAAGAAACAAAGGAGATGGTCCAAATGTATTTGGGGCTGGTAAAATCACACCCGAACCTAGTATTTTGGGGCCAGCAGTACCAGGGTTAGAGTGAGACTAGCAGTAGGATGGTAATGTTGGGCCATACACCTTCCCTGTACCAGGGTTCTGGTGCCAAGTGGGTTTGAAAATTGGACATAGAGAAAAAATCAGGGGAAGGAACCAGAGGCGAAAATTCAACAGAACCTGAAAGAGAAATGAGAGGACATGGTCATGTGATAGGAAAGTCAAGGAACCCAACAATTGCTAGCCAGCCAGAATGCTACTAATCCCAAGAGGAAGCAAGCCTTCTAGCCACTGAAACTGTGAACTGATGTTTAAATTCTTGTTGTTTAAGCCAACCTATTGATTGCCTTTGTCATGACAGCTTGGAAACTAAGACATGAAGGGAAAAAAGTTTATTTTTTAATGTTCATATCATCCTACATTTCTGAGGACACATTTATTCTACAGAGAAAAGGGGCCATTTCCCCAGGGGGTTGAGCATGCTCTGGTCTCATGGATAGTGGGTCAGTCCTGGCCCAGGCACAAGAAAATGCTGGCAGATACCTCATGTGGAAAATCTATTCTTGTCTCCTGTGCTGACAAAATTTCTTTGGCATTTTTGGCCTGGTGAGTAAAAGAGCATAATTTGATTTTGACATGCAGACCTTGGACTATAACACTCTGGGACAAAAAAAATTCTCATTCAGTAGTGTGTTGATGAAACACCTATTGGAAACCTGCGGCTGTTCCAGCGGAAGTCTGACCTGTCTCTACTGGGCATTCAGCATGTTCAGATTCTTCTGATAATCATAATACTTGGCCAAAAATGATGAGTCAAGAAATTCTGATGCAAGTAAAGATTCCTCTCATCCAGTCTTGTAAGCTTAATGTAGATGATTCTTTGCAATCCACTCTTAAAATTTTCCATGCTTCTGACTCCCATCATGATCAAAATTGGGGATATTCATGAGTAAAGTATTCCAGTTTGGTTTGTGTTGGGTGCCACACTTGAATGAGTTGGCATATCATGTGTATGCTAAGTAAGTTTCAGCAGGTCTTATTTGGGAAGACATACTCAAGCAGGAAGCAGTGAGATTATATTTACTGTACTCCTGTGACATTTCAGGTACTTTACAGGAGCAACTCATATGTGAATATATTCTCAACCCAGTCCATTGAGAAAAGAAGCAGGGAGTCTGGGAATCTTGTGTGCAGGTAGATGGCTAAGACTCTGGGTCACTACAGAGGAAATACACTAGTTTTATAACCTAGGCCCTGCAGCTCCCGTCCAAACCCTGATCCAGGAGATGCTGCTTTCATTATCCTTTCCCATCCCACCACTTACTTCATCCTCTCATCTCTCTATCCCTACTTCAGGGAACTACCTGTCAGAAGGACTCTGGGATAAGGCCAGGCCAGAGGGATGTAACCATTTTGATTCTATTACTTCTCTCCCAGTCTGTGGCTTAGAGCTGTTTTCCATTCATCAAGGTAATGATAGCCCCTCTGAATTAAACATGATTTTCCTTCTCAGAAAAGAAAAAGCTCAAAGGAAACATCAGAGTTAATTAGGGAAAGTGATATTATAGCTGCTGACAGAAAAAAGACCATCAAATACAATGTTAAGGGAGATCCCAAATCATCAAAGCATAACCATTCAGCAGCAAATTGCTTCCTCTTTCAGCTTTGTAGGGCAGGGGGAGTTCTGGGATCTGGCTGGGCAGCAGTCCTGCTGGATTGTCCAACAGGATGCTGGGCTGCAAACCCAGCTCCATCAGAGGGGTCTTAAGAGAAGACCAGGTGCCCTGAGATAATGGAACTTGAAGCTAAGGATGACCCTCTGTGGTTTTTGAAGTCCACGAGTTTTAACCGAAGGATGTTTCATTACATGAGGTTTGTCCAGATGTTTTCAAATAGATTGGTTATTCTGTCAGGTGGGCAGAAGTTGCTAGTTTCTTGGGCTTCCCATCCAAATTCCTCAGTGTGCAACTTTCTGTGTTAGGTACTGACAGCCTTTTTCCACTCCACATACTTTGACAAGGTCCGTTTTTGATACTCAAAGTGACAGAAAGTATCGGAATCCAAAGGTTTCTTATTTTTTTGATAATAAGTGATGGGGATTTTGAACCCCATGGGGGAAAAAAAAAACAATTTTCTATTCCTACTTCAGGGTTCATAATATTCACTCCCAGTTTGCTTCAAGCCTCCCTTAGCATTCTTTGGTTGGCCTTTCATTTTTGCTGCCAGCTCCTTGCTCTCCTTTTCTCAGCTGCAGAAATTTTGTAAAGAGCAGTCTGTATTTCTTCCTTTCCAGTAGTTCTTGACGTTGCACTTTGGGATCTACTTCTATTGCTCCTCTGACAGTGCTCCTACTAAACGACTCATCATGTCTACTCCACTAAATTTATTGGGATCTTCTAAGACTGTCTCTTTTTAGGCTTCCCAGCCCAGCCCAGACTGTGACTACAGCCTCCCCAGTCTCTGAGTTTCAGGGACCAGTACATCCCTGACTTTCCTGCTATTTAAATCCTCTTAAATATCCTTCGAACTCTCATTCTCTGGTTCCTTTTTCTTCGATTGCTTTTATTTTTATTTTTAAGATTCTTTGTTTCAATAATGAGCAAAATAAGGTCCACATATTACCATTGCTTGATGTGTCTCTTAAGTTCCATTTAACCCAGGAGTTAGCAAACTTTTTCTGTAAAGGACCAAGCAGGAAATACGTTAGGCTCTGTGGGTCATATGGTCTCTGTCACAGCTCAACTCTGGCATTTTACACATTAGAAGCCATAGACAATATATAAATGAATGGACATAAGTATGCCAATAAAACTTCATTTGCAAAAGCAGGTAGTGGGCAGACTTAAACTATAGGCTATAGTTTGTTGACCCTTATTTTAATTATTATTTATTTATTTTTTTGCATGGGCAGGCACCGGGAATCAAACCCAGATCTCCGGCATGGCAGGCGAGAACTCTGTCTGCTGAGTCACCATGGCCCGCCCGACTCTTATTTTAATCTACAGGTGTTTCCTTTTTCTTTTTCCCCCATACAATTTATTTGTTGAAAAAACTACGCCATTGTTTTGTAGAGCTTTCCCAGTCTGGATTTTGCTGATTGCATATTTCTCTACTCTCCATATTTCCTATAAATTGTTAGATTTAGAGGCTTGCTCAGACTCAAGTTTATTTTTTTTGGCAAGACTAATTTGAAGGTGACATTGTATATTTCTGTCAACAGGCACATAATATGAAGTTGTCCCTTTGGTAATAATGTTAGCAGCTATTAATGATCATTGCCTAAATACATGATTCCATTAGAGCTTTGAAAAATGGTACCTTTATATTTCTATCATTTCTTATTCATTTATTAGCTAAAAGGATCTTTCTCTCATCAATTAGTATCTTACCCAGAGAATGCATTTTATATAGAAAAGGCAGGAAAACTGCTTGGTTATGTCCCTTTACTTAACTGGTTTTCAAAATAATGAGATGGTTGTCTAGCATCCTCCAAAATTGATTGAGGGATTTTGTTTCCTTTAGTACAATTTTGATCTCATGGATTTAAGAATATTTGTAGTATTACAATCCATCGTGTTAATATCCTTTCCATGCTGAAATTGTGCTATATTTGGGCAGTGCAAACTGCTTCAATACGGTTCCTCAGTACTTCTAATAAGACCTCAATGAACTCTAAGACATCCCTTGCTTTCAGCCTTTCACCACTGAGTATGATGAAAGCCCTGGTTTTCTCGTGTATGCTCTTTATCATGTTGAAGAAGTTTCCTTCTAGTCCTAGTTTTCTAAGTGCTTTCATCAAGAAGAGATGCTGGATTTTCTCAAATGTCTTTTCTGCATCAGTTGAGATGATTATACATATTTTCCTCCTTCATTCTATTAATATGGTGTATTACATTAACCAGTTCTCTAATGTTGAACCTCCCTTGCATATCTGGGACAAACCCACTTGATCATGATATTTGACTCTTTTAACATGCTGTTGGATTCAGCTTGCTAGTATTTTGTTGAAGATTTTTGTATCTATATATTTGTAAGGAATACTGGTTTATAATTTTCTTTCTTGTGGTGTCTTTATCTGGCTTTGGTATTAGGATGATCTCATTCTAATAGAACGACTTAGGGAGTCTTCCCTCCTGTTCAACTTTTTGGATGATTTTGAGCAGGATTGTTATTAATTCTTGGAATGTTTGATAAAATCCATACCTGAAACCATCTGGCCCTGGGCTTTCTTTGTTGAGAGGTTTTTGATTACTGATTCAATCTCTTAAATTGTTATTTGTCTGTTGAGAACATCTATTTCTTCTTGAGTCAATGGTTTGGGTATTTCTAGGAATTTTCCATTTTATCTAAGTTATTTATTTATTTTTTATCATAGAGTGGTTCACAGTATCCTCTTATAATCCTTTTTATTTCTGTGGGGATGGTAGCAATATCTCCCTTTTCATTTCTGATTGTAATTACTTGTGTCTTCCCTCTTTTTTTTTCTTTGTCAGTCTAGCTAAAGGCTTGTTGGTTTTATTGACATTTTCAAACAACCAGTTTTGTTTTTGTTGATCCTCTCTATTGTTTTTATTATCTATTTCATTTATCTGTGCTCTAATTTTTATTTCCTTCCTTCTGCTCACTTTGGATTTAGTTTGATCTTTTTCTAGATTTTTCCAGTTGTGAAATTAGGTCTCTGATTTTAGATCTTCCCTCATTTTTTTTTTGGCACACTCCACATTTAATTTGGAATTTCTGCTAAATATCCAAGTTCATGGTTTTTAAAATCTGTCTTCCAGCCAAAACCACTAGTCAATTTTGCCAGATTATCTGCCATTTTAAAACAAGGATTGCCTTCCATCCAGTTTATAACAACATGTGCCTCAACTCTGCCTAGAGCTTAATCAGAGGTATCTCTAGAGTCCACATTTCTACCAACAGTCTCTTCATAGCATTCTGAGCATTCTCTATCAAGCTCCACAAAACTCCTCCAGATTCTTCCCCTTGTCCATTTAAAAAGCCGTTGCAACATGTTTGGTATTTGTAAACCACGGCAGCACCCCATTCCTCTGGTACCAAAAATCTGTTTTAGTTTGCTAGCTGCTGGAAGGCAATAAACCAGAAATGGAATGGCCTTTAAAAACTGGAATTTAATAAGTTGCAAGTTAACAGTTTTTAGGCTATGGAAATGTCCCAATTAAAGCAAGTTTATAGAAATGTCCAATCTAAGGCATCCAGGGAAAGATACCAGGGAAAGATGAAGTTCAGGGTTCCTCTCTCAGCTGGAAGAACACATGGCGAACCTGGCGTCATTTCCTAGCTTCCTCTCCAGCTTCCTGGGAGGCATTTTCCTTCTCCATCCCCAAAAGTTGCTGGCTGGTGGACTCTCTGCTTCATGGTTCTGTGGCATTCTTTGTTGTGGCTTTCTCTTGGCTCTGTCATTCTTCTCTGCTCTCTCTGAATCTCCCCCTTCAATTTTTTTTTTCATATGGGCAGGCACCCAGAAATGAACCCAGGTCTCTGGCATGGTAGGAAAGAACTTTGCCACTGAGCCACTGTTGTTCTCCCCACTTCATTTTTCATGGATGCATTTAGAGCTATAAATTTTTCCTGTTCAGTTTATCCCACAAGTTTTTGGTATGTTGTGTTTTCATTTTCAGTCAACTCAAGATATTTCCTAATTTCCTTTGTGATTTCTTTTCTGACTCATTGGTTGTTTAAGAGCGCATTTTAAAAATCACACATATTTTTGAATTATCCTGTTTTCTGTTATTGATTCTAGCTTCATTCCTTTGTGGTTGGAGAAAATACATTCTAGGATTTTAATATTTTTAAATTCATTAAGACTTGTTTTGTGTCCTAACTTATGGTCTATCCTGGAGAAAGATCCATGTACACTAGAGAAGAATGTGTATTCTTTTAGTGTTGAGTGAAGTGCTCTTTATATGTCTGTTAGGTCTAGTTGGTTTAGAGTATCGTTCTTGTCTTCAAGATCACTGATTTTTTCTTCTGCCAGCTCCAGTTTACTGTTGAAACCTTGTAGTGTATTTTTCATTTAAGTTATTGTGGTTTTCAATTCCTTTTAAAAATTTCTATCTCTTTTAAAAATTTCTGTTTCTTTATTGATATCCTTAAATTGTTCATTCATTGTGTTCCTGATATCCTTTAATTCTTTCTCCCTGATTTCTTTATCTCAAATAGCATACTGAGGATGCTTTTTAAAAAAATGCTAAGAGGAGATGGCACTCTGGAACATCTTACACTGCCATGTTTGTCAAGAGGAATTTCGATATCACTTTCTTTTCATGGCTGAATAATATTCCACTTGGGCTGTTTCCACCTTTTTGCTATTGGGAATAATGCTATTATGAGCATTGGTGTGCAAGTATTTGTTCAAATTTCTGTTTTCAGTCCTTTTGGTTATGTACTTATGAGTGGGATTAGCTGGATCATAAGATAGTTCTATGTTCAATTTTCTGAGGAACTGCCAAACTGATTTCCACAGTGGCTGCACAATTTTACCTTCACACTAGCAATGCCCCAATGTTCCAATTTCTCCACATCCTCATTAACTCATTAACTCATTCCATTTTCTTCGATGATAGCCATTCTAGTAGGTTGTGAAGTGATATCTTGTGGTTTTGATTTCCATTTTCCTAATGACTAATTATATTGAGCACCTTTTCAAGTGCTTACTGACTATTAATATATCTTCTTTGGAGAAATGTGTTATTAACACCTTTTGCCCAATTTTCAGTTGGGTTATTTGTCTCTTTTTGTTGATTGTGAAAACGCTTTACATATATAGAATGCAAGATTCTTATCTGATATGTGATGTATAAGTATTTTTCCCATTCTGCAGGTTGCCTTTTCACTTTTTGATAATGTCCACTGATGCACAAAACATTTAACCTTGATGAAGTACAATTTATCTATTTGTTCCTTTCTCTCACAAGTTTTTGATGTCATATATAAGAATCAGTTGCCAAATGCAAAATCATGAAAATTTACCTTTGTTTTCTTCTAAGAGTTTTATGATTTTGGTTCTTATATTTAAATCATTGATCCATTTTTAAGTTAATTTTGGTAAATGGAGGAAAGTAGGGGTACAAATTCTATTCTTTGTCGAGTGAATTTCCAGTTGTTACAGCCCATTGTTTATGTGACTATTATGTACCCTATGAATGGACTTGTCACCCTTCAGAAAAAATCAATTCACTATAGATCTATAGATTTATTTCTGTATATTCAATTCTATTCCATTGTTCTTTATTTCTATCCTTATGCCAATACCATACTGCTTTGATTTCTGTAGCTTTATAATAGGTTTTGAAAAGGGCAGTGTGTGTCCTTAACATTTTTCTTTTATATGTTTCTTTTGGCTATTCAAGGCTCCTTGCTATTCTTTTTGAATTTGAGGATTTGCTTTCCATTTCTGCAAAGATGCTGTTGGGATTTTGATAAAGATGCATTCAATCTGTAAATGGCTTAGGTACTATTGACATCTGGATAATATTAAGTCTTCTAACCCATGAACTTAAGCCTGTGTTTCCATTTAGGAAGGTCTTCTTTAATTTCTTTCAGGTGTGTATTGTAGTTTCTAGTGTATAGGACTTTCACCTATTTGGTAAAATTTGTTCCTAGGTATTTTATTCTTTTAGTTATAAAATGGAATTGTAAATGGATTTTTTCTTAATTTTCTTTTCAGATTGTTCATTGCTAGTGTGCAACTGATTTTGAGGTGTTGTTCTTAGACCCTGCAACTTTGTTGAATTTGTTTATATAGCTCTTTAGTTTTATCGTGGATTGCTTGTGACTTTCTATGTATAGGATCATGCCATCTGTAAATAGAGGTAATTTTACTTCTTTCTTTCCAATTTAGATGCTTTTTATTTCATTTTGTTGCCTAATTTCTCTGGATAGAACAATTTTTAATTTCAATCCATTTTGTTCAGACAAAATGCTTTGTATGATTTAAATTTTTAAAAATTTATTAAGACTTCATTTGCAGCCTAACATATAGTTTGTCCTGGTGAATGATGCCTGCACACTTGAGATGAAGTTGTATTCTGATGTTGTTGGGTGGAGAGTTCTATATATTTCTTTTAGGATTGATTGATTTATAATGCCGGTCAAGTTCTCTATTTCCTTTATTTACCTTCTGTCTAGACATACTCTCCACAATTGAGAGTAGTTTATTGACATCTCTGACTATTACTGTAGAACTGCCTCTGTCTCCCTTCAACTCTGTTAATGTTTGCTTCTATGTTTTGGGGCACTGTTGTTTGGTTCATATATGTTTTAATTGTTGTATTTCCTTGCTGGGCTGAACCTTTTATGAATATATAGTATACTTCTTTATCTCATAATTTTTCTTTTTACTCAATATCTCCTTTGTCTGACAATAACAGACACTCCTGCTTTTGTTTGTTAACTGCAGGTGGTATCTTTTATATCCTTTTACTTCAACTTCTTTGTGTGTTTGTATTTAAAGTGGTTTTTTTATAGATATCATATAAGATGAAGCATTTTGTTATTCAATCTTCCAGCCTCTGCCTTTTAATAGGAGAGTTTAATCCATTTACATTGAAGGTAATTACTGACAAGAAATAATTTACTTCTGCCTCTTAGCCATTTATTTTCTGCATGCCTTATGTATTTGTGTTCCTCAATTCCTCCCTTATTGCCTTTTTTGTATGTAGTTGATATTTTTATTGGTATAATATTTTGATCCATTTTTCTTTCCTATCTCTTAGTGATTACCTTGGGGATTATGAGAACATCTTAAACTTCTAGAACCTAGTTTAAATAGCATCATCTTATACTGAATAATATACAAAGACTCTGTTCCTATACATCTATGTCTCTTCTCTTTAAATTGTTATTACATCAGATTACATCTTCACACATTGTGTGCCATGCTTATTAACATAGCTTTTAGGCATTTGCCTTTCAAGTGTTATGGAAAAAGTTTTTTAAATAAGCAATTATACAGCAAAAGTAAAATAATACTGGCTTTTATATTTACCTATACCGTTATCTTTATCTGTATTCTTTATTTCTTCTTATGGTTTCAGTATACTCTTGAGAGTCCTTTTATTTCAGCTTGAAAGTCTGTTTAACATTTCTTGTAGGGAAGGTATTATGGTAATGAACTCTCACAGATTTCATTTGAAAATGTCTTAATTTCTCCTTCATCTTGAAGTATAATTTTACCAGATTACAGAATACTTGGTGAAAGTTTTTTTTGCTTTCAGAACTAAATATGTCACCCCACTCTACTGGACACCCTGATTTCTGATGAGAAATAGGCTTATAAATCCCTTTTACATGGAAAGCAACTTCTCTCTTGCTGCTTTCAAAATTCTCTTTATCTTTGGCTTTTGTCAATTTGGCTATAATGTATTTCAGTGTGGATCTCTTTGAATTTATGCTACTTGGAATTCGTTGACCCTCTTGGATATACAGATTCATGTTTTCCTCATATTTGAATAGTTTTCAGCGATTAGTTCTTCAAATATTTTTTTCTGCTCCTTTCTTTCTCTTCATTCTCTGGGACTTTTATTATTTGTATCTTGTTCCCACAGGTTTCCAAGCTTTATTCATTTTTTTTTGCCTTACTTTTATACTCTGTTTTTTGGCATGGGCAGGCACCAGTAATTGAACTCAGGTCTCCAGCATGGCGGCAAGGATTCTGTCTATTCATTTTTATTCATTCTTTTCTTTCTTCTCCTCACACTATCTTATTTTCAAATTTATGAATCTTTTCTTTTGTCTGCTCAAATCTGCTGTTGAAACTCTCTAGTGAGCTTTTCATTTAATTATTATACTTTTCATCTCCAGAATTTGTTTGGTTCGTTTTTATAATTAGTATCTGTACATTGATATTTTTATTTTTTTCAAACATTTTGTTCCTAATTTCCTTTGGGTCTTAGTCCATTGGTTTCCTTTACCTCATGGAACATTTTTAAGGCAGTTGATTTCCTGTCTTTAACTTATAAGCCCAATGCATGAACTTCCTCGGGAATGGTTCCTATCCAATTATCTTTTTGTTTTTTTTTGTTATACATAGCCCATATTTTCCTGCTTCTTTGTTTATTTTCTGTTTCTTTGAATGTTTTGATTTGTTGTCATTGTTTTTGAGACAATTCTGAGTATTATGCTGTATTAGCCATGGAAATCTAATTCTCCCACTCATCAGAGGTTGCTGATTTTAGGTTGTTGAAGGCTGGAGCCATCCATTTGTGACTTCTCTACATTATTATTCTTTCCCAAATGGGGAAAGGAAAAAAAAAAGGCAGAAAGTTGATGTCTCTTTAAATATCTTCCATGGCCTTTTGCTTTAGCCCGTAGGGGTTGAAACAATGGTCACACTCTGCGCCCCCACAACTGATCTTGGAGGCTGCTATTAGCAACTAAAACTCTTAACCTTGATTTTTGGAGAATTGGGTCCATTTTACCCTCCCCTCCTCTCCTGGTACAAACAGGCTCCACCAAGAGCATAGACTAAACAGTCTTCACAGCTGCTTGCCGCATGGTTGGGTTATGGAAATGGTCTTCTCTATAAGAAAAGTGAAATTTGCTAATAATATACCCAAATTTTCCATCTCTACATTCACCTCTTCCATGAGTGCTGCAAGTGTTCCCCTAGGTTCCTAAGTTCCAAAATAGTTGATTTCCTATCTCTTGCAATTCAGTAGTTACTTAATAGAAGGGACCAATTCCTGGAGCTGCCTATCCACCATTGTTCCGCAATCATCTACATTTGGAGTTAGATTCATAGTTAGGAAAGTTTTCCCCCATTTCCATGTGTTTTCTTTTCTAGTATCTATAAAATTTCATTTTCTTGTACTTAAATACATGATGCATTTAGACTATACCCTGAAGCATAATATGATGAATAGATGCAAATTTAATTATGTGGTTATGTAGTTATCCCAATAAGAATTTTTAAACTTTCCATCTTTTCCCTACTTATGTGAGATACTGACTTTATTGTACACAAAATTTATATGCATGTTTGGCTCTATTATTAGGTTTTGTATTATTTTCCATTGATACATCTGGTTATGCATCAGTATATTGTTTAAATTATAGAAATTTAATAATTAATTTGACTATATGAAGGGCTAGCTACAACATCCCCACAAGCCCTCACTCTTTTTTTTGGTAGAAATTATCTGACTATTCTTGCTTGCGATTTCTTCCAAATTTACTCTATCATTAACATATATAACTCCAGAAAACAAACTGATCGTATTTTTATTGCTAATCCAGGGAAAATTTTGGCAATATCAACACTTTCTTTCTAGGATAATTGCATACCATTTCATCCGATCATTGCTTACTGCATTTGTTATTTGTTTATTTATGTAGCCTTTGGATTTTGTTCTGCTTTGGACATACTACCTTTTCAATTTACCTTTTGTATTTGAGGAATTGTTGAATCATCTTTATTTCCTCTAAGGAGTGACACCAAATCTACATCACTAACTATGCCCTTCCTTCAAGTCCCAAACCCTTAGATCCACATATCTTGCCTTTCTGTGTACATTTTTGTTCAAACTAATATGAATTTGATTGTGTCTTCTTTAGCCATGTGCACCTGGAGAAGGATTATAGTCCTGGGGCTTCCAGGTCCAGTTTTTTCAGGACGGTATTGCTGGAAATGTAGGCCACTCTTCAGAAGACATACTGAAGCATCTTTTGCCTAATTGTCTTCTGACACGCAGCTGGCATAAAGCCTATCAGTCATAGGAAATGTTTAGGGTGTTGGATAACTCCTGGGGCATACTAGTTGGTGGAACTCCACTTTCAGCTGCCAATCATGCTTAAGAAAACTAAATCCAGAAAGGCTGAGCTTGCACAAACTGGCTCAAAATGACAGCCATCAGTCACTCTTTCCCAAATTTTATGTAAACCTTTAAAACTGACAGTAGCACAGAAAAAGAAATACAGCAAATAGAGAGAGACTCATTTGCTGTGAATCAGAACACCTAAAGCTCTCCGCCTTTCCCTCATTTCCTGCAGCAAAATCAGAACTTTAAATGGAGCCCTAATAATGGAACAATCTCCAGGTTTATTGATTTTCATCAATAGATTCCTTAATTTACTTGGGCATGTTTTTTATTCTCCAATATAAAGCTGAATCTAATTTCAAGTACTCGATGTTAAGTTATTTGAAGTGTTGAAATGAACACAGAAGTTAGTTGGAAACTAATTCAATCAGTTGTAATTACAAGGGGAAAACAGTACAAATACCCATCAGACAGTATTTATTTATTTAATGCCACAAAGTATAACAGTTAGCTTTTAAACATATATAAAGTAAAATTGGTTTAACTTAAAGAAGTAAATACCAGGACCAAGCATAATCTAAATCAGGAAACAATGTCAAGTTCCCTGGGGTGGCGTAGAGTGGGGAGAGTTAAAATCCAGAAATAGAGACCAGAGAATCTTAGATATTTACTATTGATTAATTGAAGATTTGTTTTTTAAAGATTCCCAGCACTGATGTTAAAAGGGGAAACATATTAATCAACTTCATTTTCCATATGGGAGATATTGAGTGTAGACTTGCAGTGTCTTCAACAAAATCTTTCCTAAATTATCCCGGCAGGTCTTTACTGCTCCATCTCACGGTAGCCCTTAACACAAGGCAAAGTGCTGCTGCTAAAGCATAAAGTGTGATTCAGTGGTCCAGCTAAACCCATAGAGTCAATAACCATTGTGTAATGCCTTTGTTGGAAGCCAAGGCTTAAGAGGGTATTTGCTCGTCTGAGAATGAAAGTGATTAAAATACTCCGAGTTATAAATTCAGAAGGTAATACAGTTGTAGTTAAAGTGATTTATTTTTAGAAGAGCCAATGGGACCCCATACTCCATTGTTTCTAGAAAGCAGACACACTGAAAATTTATTTTTTAGGCATGTTAGTGATGCACACCAATGCACTGCTCTTTTTTTAGAGATAAAATTGTTGGTGTCGTATGGGTGAGGCCCAAAGCCCACCGCATGGATACCCAAAGAAATTGTGAATAATGCTAGTTCTTGCACACCAATAAAGCATCTCTGTGATGGCTCTCCCTATCAATGTACCTCACGAGACTGTGATAGGATGCCTGCATAGTCGCTAGCTATTAGTGAAAAATGCTGGAAAGACTACACTCTTCTTGGAAGTGTGTATTGGGAAAAATATTTATTTTTGGTTACAGTTGCTGTAAAAAGCATCCTGATCTCAAATTTATTGGCCTCATTAGTAATTAGTGAAGGTTTTATGAACAAAGCAATGGCACATAAACATTCAGCTAATGCTATATACTACTTCCAAATCATAGTACTTGCTGTGATTTACGAGATGAAATGGGGATGGAAAAATATGGGCTCCTATGTGTTGGAAATGAAATAAGCAATTGCAATCCTTTCAGTCTCACACTGAGCCTCCCGCTAATGAATAGAAAGAGGTTCAAAAGCACTTTCATTAATGCATTTCATGAACCTTTGCTTGCTGGAACCCAGGCTGCAGGGCTGCATTCAGATGGGGTGGGAAGTACTTTCTTCTCTGCCTTTTGGAGCCCTACAATACCCCACAAGCAAAAGAAGAGCTGAGGGTCAGCTTCAGATCTATGTTATGTATGACACCAAAGCTTTGGGTGCCCTTTTTCTCCCGTGTTTTTTCTGCTGTTTGTACTGCACTATTTGCTTTTTTTCAGAGAAATTAAAAACAAAAATGGGATTGAACATACTTTAGACAGGATAAATTTAAATATTATTTATTTATTTTTGCTTTTCTATTATTTTATAGCATTCTTTATTATTGATTGAAACATAATTGGTTATGTGTATTTCAGTTCCTACTCTGAACAGGGGGGTATGAGTTTCCTAGCTGCTAAAACAAATACCATCCAATAGGTTGACTTAAAAGATGGGAATTTATTGGCTCACGGTTTTGAGGCTTGGAGAATTCCAAAACTGAGACATCAGTAAGGTGATGCTTTCTCCCAGGTGACTGTGGCATCTTGGGACTGACTGCTGGTGATCCCTGGTCCTTGGTTTTTCTGTCACATGGCAATGCATATGGCGTTGTCTTCCCCTTTCTCTTCTGGGTTCCTTTGACTTCCAGCTTCTGGCTGCTCCCTATGGCTTTTTCTTCTGTGTCCAATTTCCTTTGCATATAAAGATTTCAACCCTATTGGATTAAGGTCCACACTCATTTGGGCATACCTGAACTGACAACATCTTCAAAGGTTCTACTTATATTTGGGGACTACGGTTTGGGACCCGAATTTGCCTTTTGTGGGGTCATAATCCAATCTCCTTCAAGGAGAACGAGTGATTTTGGAGTCAGATGGACTTGGGTTCAAATCTCACATTTGTCATCTGTTTATTTGAACGAATTGCCTAATTTCTCGGAACCTCACTGTCTTCTCTGTAAAATGGATTTAGTACTCCTTACCACCTGTGCTGATTTGAAGCTATTATGTAAGGAGTATAGTGATACTATAGAAAAGCCATGCCCTTGAATCCTCATTCAAAATTGCTGGTGGAATCTCTTTGATTGTTTCCATGGAGATGTGACTCCATGGTGGGTCACTCCAATTGTGGGTGGTAACTTTTGATTAGCTTTGTTCCATGGAGATGTGACTCCACCCATTCAAGATGTGGTTGCTAACTGGAGCCCTTTAAGAGTGAACCATTTTGGAAAAAGCTTTAGAACCACCAGAACTGACAGAGCCCAAACAGCCAGAGACCTTTAGAGATGCATCAAGAAAATGCCCCTGGAAGAAAATGCTATTGAAGAAACTTGGAGAGAAAGCTAGCAGATGTTGCCATGTGCCTTTCTAGCTGTAAGGGAAACCCCAAATGTCATTGGCATTCTTGAACCAAGATATCTTTCCCTGGATGCCTTAGATTGGATATTTTTATAGCCTTGCCTTAATTTGGACATTTTCATGGCCTTAGAACTGTAAACTTGCAACTTAATAGATTTCCCTTTCTAAAAGCCATTCCATTTCTGGTATATCACATTCTGACAGCTTACTAACTAATATACCAACCAAATTGGTTGTAGTGTTTAAATGAAATAAATCATGCAAATCACATAGGAGACTCTCAAAGTTTGTGTTCTTACCCTTCTCATGGTTGGGCGTCAGGTCTAGGCAGTTTTGGAGGCAGGGCCACTCTTGGCCAGTCAGAAAGCAGATGAGATCTTTGGAAAGACACAGATTTCTCTCAGAATGGTTCAAACTCTACAGTGCTTGCTGTTTGTTCCAAGGACCTAGGCAGAGAAAGCTCAAACCCCTAAAACCCTTGAAACTGTGAAACAGAGAGACTCCCAGAGCTGTGGGACCAGCTGGGGGATGGATCATCAAGGAAGTGAGCCTCATTTCCACCAGAGACAAGCATTTCCTGGCTGGAATTAGGAAAATCTCAGCACTGGCTGTGATACCAAAATGGGGAGGACTGGCAACTCTAGCCAGGCCTTAGGAGGAGATGGGGCCTCAGGGGGATTAGATTGCTCAGCCTGAGTCTTTAGAGTGTTGTCAGGGATACTATGAGTGGTCAGTCTTGAGACTACTCACACTAATCAAACTCATCAGAGATCAATGTGTTTATAAGAGGCCAAGTTGCTTTGCTTTGTAAAGATATTCCTTCCACCTAGAGCACTTCTCCCAAGTATCAGAGAAACCTATGAGCAATTAAGGATCATCATTATAACCCCAAGAACCACCATTTGCTGAGTGTCTACTGACTGCAGGCTATAGACCTTATCTTAGTTTTAGGTTTGGTTTCCCTAAAAGTGGAGCCTAAGACCAGGGCTTGCATGCAGTTAGTTTATATTAGGATGTGATCCCAGGGAACAGCCCTGGGGGGGTGGGTGGGGGTGAGCTATGTAAGAAGGAAGGGAAAGACAACCCATGGATGTGTTATTGGGTTTGTTACTGCTGTAGGTAACTGGGAATCAATAAGACCCTCTGAGGAACTGGATAGAATGAATGTGCTTCAGAATTTTCTTCCCAAGACACAGAAATATTAATTTCATGGTTTCTATCTGTTATTGGCTATAGAGGACCCCAAGGGGAACTAACTGACTCCCTCCAGATTCTAGGTTTGTATATGCACCTGGATAGCTGAGTGAGCTCCACAGGCATCCTGCAGTGAGAAATATAGGAGCTCCAGGACAGAACACAAGAAATTACTCAGTGCAGCTGAGTGGAGGTATTCTAGAGCTATCCCTCTCAGCAGTTAGTTGGGCTGAAAGGATGGAAGCCAGGGCACAAAAGATCAGCACAATCTTTAATCCTCGCACCAATTCCACAAGGTGGATAATCCTATTGGCACTTCACTGGGTGGAGTAACTGAAGTTTACAGAAGAAAAGTGCTATGTCCGTGGACCTATACCTCTAAATGACATAGTGAGAATTTAAAGGTGGGTTGTGTTGACTCTAAATAATGTGTTCCATCTCTGCTTAATGCCATTGGGCTAAAATCCCATCTACATTCTCTCTGCAGCCTTCTGAAACCTCTTCTCCGCCCCAGGAAGATGAGCTGTAGGGATTACATGAAAGTGCCTTCTCTTACTCTAGCTTCTTGTTTGAATCAGACAGTGGGGAGCACCAGCAAAAGATTGGCAGGAGGGAGAACATGATCAGGGTGGTTATTTATGTGGCTCCCTCCCTACAAGCTTGCCTGGGTGGCTCTGTCTACAGGTGTAGGACCATAACTCTTTCCAAATGCCCCATCCACATGACCCTTTCCTTCTTTGTACTTGCATATACTCTCTTTCCTTGCTCCTTCAAACTTAGGGGGACCATAGCTGATGTTTTCAGTCACTTGTGGCAAAAACTTAGGGAGGACATAGCTGATGCTTTCAGTCACTTGTGGTTTCCCTACACCCTGCTCATATCTTTGTAAATAATCTTGTTATAAAACCTCTTTTAACTGTCATAATTTGGGTTTTCTGTGTCCTACTGGGACCTGGATTGATGCACTATCCTCCCAGATGTGGCTGTGTAAGTGATGCATTATGGCCTGGGGTGATCTCTGGTTGGTCTGACTCAGCATTACTAACCCACAGCAGATTGTAATCTCCCTAGGGGCCAAAGATGGCTTGAGGGCTAGACACAATCTCTCTGTCCGCTGTGCCATGCCGAGGAATGTTAACTCATTATTGCTCATGAGTTTCTGTTTTCTAAATTCCATGCAGACGAATTTCTTTCTATGCATACAACATCTCCTAGATATATTAATAATTTAACAACAATAGCTTGGCTTTCAGCTCTGCATTGCTTTGATGTCTAGACCCAGTTCTTCCTTCTTTAGTTGGGCTGATGTGTATTCTTCAGGGTGCTCTCGGCATGTAGTGAATCTCATCAGCTCTGGGTGGATTTTGCTCATTTTCCTCTTGGAAATCAGAGTATTTCCAAGTACTTGGGAGACAAAGCATTTATAAATGTAGTTTATCAGATGGTAAGCGTATTGGGCTGATGTTCCAACCAACTCCTCAAAGCCAGACAGTCTTCACTTCAGCAGGTGGGACTCACCTGTCTGGAGGAGGGACAGAGGTATGCTCTGCCTCTTCACTGCCAACTCGAGCTCCTCTTTCATGGCTCTCAACCCCTCTAGGCATCCTGAGAATTGGCTGCATTCATTTTGAATAATAAAAAAAGACTGGCTATGGGTTTGAACAAACATGTTTTTATTCAAGGTTTAAAACATTTCTTTTATGGCTCCCCTGCCGTGTCTCTGATTGTTTCCTTTGCCTCAGAGCATGAATGATTGTTTATTAAACATAATAATAATAATAAAGTGGAGCCAGGGTCTCTTAGCTGGCATTAGTTCAGATTCCAATTTAATCTTTCCCCAGCCTCACTTCATTACAACTCTATTTGGTTGTGTATTTCATAACCAGCATGTGTCGCAGTGAATGAAGTCAAGCTTCAGAATAACATGTCAGTAAGATGATTGTTCATGGAACACATGGTACCTCTATTCTATAATTAAACAAACAAACCAAAAAAACAGCTCAAAAAATAGTGATAAGAAACTTGCTTCAAGGCACAGATACCAAGAGCTCAGAAGTAGAAAAATCTGCCTTCCTGAACTGAGGAACCTGTCCCTCCGAACATCAGGAGGACAAATGGTGATGTTTCCTGACCTAGAGGGTTGAGCAGAGATCATCCAGACCATGAAAGGCCTAGGAAGAGCATGAGTCCTCGGACCTTAAACTTCCAGAAAGAGTTCGGCTGTGTCACCTCAGTTCCTTCAACCTTAAAGTGAGAATGATAATAACTTACACCCTGAAGCAGTTGGGCAGATTACAAAAGACAATACCCTGCAAGGGGTTAGTGGAGGGCCTAGCACACAGTCAGGGCTGAATGCACGACAGCTCTCTTTATTATTATGCAGGTACATTCCAAGTAACTTGAACATTGATCAAGAGGTACTGATTATCTCAAAGGGTCTTGGGCCAGGATTGAGGGAAGAGATAAAGGTGAGGCTCTTCTGAATGTAAATCTGGGGGAACACACAAGCCAAGATAGCCTGGTCCAGAAGTGGAAGAAGATTCCATGGAAATGAGTCTTTGGTTATAACAAGAAAAGCAGATATTTTATGGTTTGGGGGTTGGAGGTAACTCCCCAAGAACATGCTCAAGTTATGTCAAAAAGGTGGTTTTCAACCTTGTGTCTGATGCTCCTTTTATCTACCTTGTCAACAAACAAGTAGAACATATGGAATGAAAATAAATAATGAGGGAACAAATGTTAAAATACATTTAGTTTGAAATGCTAGTGATGAATGAAAGTGAGGGGTAAGGGATATGGTATGTATAATCTTTTTTTTCTGTTATTGTTTTATTTCTTTTTCTGCTGTCTTTTTATTTCTTTTTCTGAATTGATGCAAATGTTCTAAGAAATGATGAATATGCAACTATGTGATGATATTGAGAATTACTGAATATATATGTAGAACAGAATTATATGTTAATGTTTTTGTTTGTTTGTTCTTAATTTTTTAAATTAATAATAAATTTTAAAAAAGAGGTGGTTTTCAGTCTGCTATGCTTAAGATCAGGAGAGGACTGAGGGACACAATGGAGCCTGGGCTCTGAGAATGGGTTGCTGGTATGGGGAAATAGCAGGGTTGTGGGTACAATTTAAAGGGAAGTAAGAAATGTACAATAGGGCTTTTGAAGCTGTTATTTGTGAAGCTGTTATTTGTAGGGTCTATAATGTAAACCTCCTATTCTTTCTTCTCTGTGACAGCCTCAGGCACATCCATCGAATTTACACATTCTTTTGTGTGAATGTATTCTTTAGAGTAACTCAAAAGGTCCAAGGTCTACCAGTAGGTTGTTATGGGTGAAAACAGATAGTTTCATGAGACATAGGAGGCAGAGAAAGAGAAAGCAGCTGGTCTTGAGGTATTAATAAGAAACTCATCTTACATGCTCTTAGAGTCTGCCCAGTCTTAGCCAAGCAGAAAAGCTCCTACTTTAAGATCTGTTGGACTCCCAGTGACCTTGCCATAGTTTGGAGATTGTCAAGTCTAGTTTTCAGTAAAGCAAGACCCCCTCTTCACCCTCCATCAACTTCCTGCAAATGAACTGAAATGAGGTCCTCTATAGAATTTACATTCTCAAGAATTTTAATTGAGGCTCATGCTCTGGTTAGACTACAGCTGAGAAATTTATTCAAGAAAGAGCTAAAGTGAAGAAGAGGATTATAATGATTATTAATATCATATTATGGACATTTGTAGGTCCTATTCATCCACACTGAAGTCAGCTAACTCTGCCCAGCCAAACTCAGAGCCCAGGACACCCACCTGGGGCAGAGCCTGTGACTAGGACAGGATGCAGAGAGCCTGTAGGAGCAGGGAAGATATTCAAAATGTCAGATTTGCTCCTGCTTTCTGACTGCATGTGTGTCTTTTGATAAACCACGACGTTCGTAAATAACACCAAATTTTCCTTGTGTTTTGAGATAGGATCTGTGTGAATTCCAGGTAGTTGTGTGACATAAAACCATGGTCCTTGCCCCAAGACATTTATCTGAGGGTGGCTGATATTCCTGCCAGGTCTCAGGATTTCCCTCTATTTCAGAACCAAGCCCAAAAGCATGGAGTCAGGGCAGCCTTGTTATAGGAACTTCTCTACTTCTCATCTGACTATTGCATGGCTCCATTGCTCAACTGGGCTCTCAACAGCCCAGGCAATGAGGCTTGGACCTGGGCATTTAACAGCATATGAGAATGTTTTGATCCCTCACTCCTTGGAGCCCCTTCTCCCCTTCGTTTCTGGGATATGGCCCTTTCTGGTTTCCTCCTTCCTCAGACACTTTGCTGGAGCATCCTCATCTTCTAGATCCCTAAACATTGGATGGTCCATGTTGTAGCTCCATCCTCTTCTTTTACCCAAATATATGTGCACCCTAGATGACCTTATCTAGTCCTAGGGCTTTAAATATTACCTATTGGCTGATGACTTACATTTTTGTTCCTGTATAGAATTTCATACATATATTGAACTGCCTACTTCATATTTCTACATAGACGCCTCAAAATCATTTCAAACTACACATTTCTCAACTTCTCCACTTGAATTTTCACCCCTCCAAAATTATGCTCCCCAAGTAACCCCTAACTTAGTAAATGTTGCCTCAATTCATCCTCTTGTTCAGACTCACACATTGAAGGAATCCCCAAGTCCTCTCTTTTCTCCCACTTTCCAGAGTCTGACCACTGCTTAGTTGTTTTCATTCTGCCCCAAGCCACCATGGCCTGTCATCTGATCACTGGCCAGACTCCTAATTGGTCCTCTCACCTTCACTTTTGCCTTGTTAGAGTGACTCCTCTAGAACAATACAGAGGGATCGTTCTAGCATGTAATCTGAACATGACACTCCTATCCCATAACTCTTGGAATAACGTTCAAAATCTACACTGAGTCTTCCAGGCCCCTCAATTTATCTGGTGCTTGCTTTGACCCCATCTTTTCTCAAGCAACG
Organism: Myrmecophaga tridactyla; assembly: GCA_004026745.1. Taxonomy (NCBI): domain Eukaryota; kingdom Metazoa; phylum Chordata; class Mammalia; order Pilosa; family Myrmecophagidae; genus Myrmecophaga; species Myrmecophaga tridactyla. The sequence continues at coordinate 23,889 of PVIY010011171.1, read as the reverse complement.
ATGGCTTCCTCATTGTTCCTTGAACACACCAAAGATTCTTCTGCTGTGTGCTTGCTCTGCTCTCTGATGGGAATGGTCTAAACAGATATCCTCATAGCTCAGCCCCTCACTTTACTCAAGCTTCTGCTCAAATATCTTCTCATCAGAAAGTGTCACCAACTGCTTTGAAATAGCGAGCCCCATTTCTCTCTATCCTCTTAGCTTTCTGTTTTCATTGCAATCATTCCTATCCATGTGATTTTATATATTGATTGATTTGTTTACACTCTCTTCACAAGAAATAAGATTTGTCTGCTTTGTTCACATCTATATCCTCAATACCTAGAATAGTGTCAGACATGTAGTAGGTACTCCATAAATATCTGTTAAATGAATGAGTGAATTAGAGAATGAGAAAGGAACATGGGCTCTCAGTGTGAAGAACAACCATTTATACACAATGAAAAAAATAACTAAGCTGTTGGGTAAACAGCCTCTGTTGATACTTGGCAATTTCCCTGCATTTGAAATGGACAGAGTATGGCAGTGCTGGAGTGTTGTGGATAAGCTGACATAGGTAACATCCCTTGTTCCATTCACTTAGCTTATTCTAGGTCTTTGGAATAGAAACGCTCCAGAAACGCTTGTCTTTGACTCTAGGTAGCTATTCGGTCTTGGGGAAGTTACTTAACCCTTTTGGGTCTTGGTTGTGCAAAATTAGGATCTAAATAGGGCCTCATCTGCACAGTTATTGTCCAGATCAAATGCAGTGTACATAACCCACCTAATACTGTACCTATCATGTTGAAAACATCCAAGAGGTGCTTCTTTTATGATGATGATGATAACGATGATGAAGCTGGGTAATGATATTGTCACCAGGACAGTAGTACAGCCTGGGGAAAAAGGCAGGAGCCCAGGAGAAGGAGCCTGGTGGTTCAATGCTTCCCACTAACTGGGCTGAATGTAGGCACTCAATCACTTATACTTGATGAGTGATAAGTCAATGACCTTTTCTTCCCAGAAGATTTCCCTAAATAGGCTCAGGGTCTCTGGGGCCAGCATGGTGAGGGCGTGCTTTGTACCTCTCCCAGCTCTTGGCTACAGATGCACCGCAGGTGCTAGCAAACAGTTTTGAATGGAGAGAAGTGTGCCAGACTTGCTTTCAGCTCTTTCTTCTTCTGCAAAGGTCTGTTGAGTTCGCCCTCCAGGTCAGTCAGAAACTTAAAGGCTCTCAGGTTCCCGCTTCTCAGCAGTCTCAGTGATTCTATAATTGCTTTTTCTTCTAGTCCCCCCCTCTTACTCACTGTTATCATCACTCTCATTCTCAGTGTATGGCCAGTCATATTGTCTCTGCCTTTCTTTTTCTTCTTTTTTCCTTTCCTCCCACTCCTTTCCTTTCTTTTCTTCTCCCCTCTTCTTTCCTCCTGTTGTCTTCCCATTGCCACATCAGGCTGTAGATAAGTCTTTTACCTCCACTGCAAAAGGACAGCCAGGGAAGGGCCAGGGCTGGGTTGCCCAAGTGATTGGTCACTTTCAGGGAATGGCCCTGAGAAGCACAAAACCCCATGTCTTCTAGGGGAGCAAGTTGAGTGTCTCTCCCTCTTCTCTACCATTACTATGAGAAGGCTGCCTCCAGTTCTCATGATAATGGGCAATTCCAGAGTGGTCCAGGTCCCTAACTCTGAATCTTGTTGGCCCCTTCTTTGCCTGATAAACCACCAAAGGCTTCCTAGAAATACCTCTTATTGCTTAAGCCAATGTGAGTTCACCTCCCTCACTTACCCCTCATGTACCTACCAATGGAATGGGGAAGCCAGAGAAAGCAGTGAGACTAGGCTGGGATGCAGCGTTGAGTGCTTGTCACCTGCTTGCTTGTAACCACCAGCTATCGACCTACCTGTTCTGGGGCTACTAGTGATTTACTTGACTCCTGAGCTCATTTTCAATCTGTCAGTTGAAAAAAATTGAATTAAATAACCTCTTGGTGAATCATTTCTGAACCAACACCCTGTTCATAAGTCCATGACAAAATAAAGGGATTAGAAACTCTATTCAGAGAGAGCATTCTCCCCATTTCCTCCTCAGACCTCGAGGTGCCTTAGCTATCACTGTCTTATCTATTTGCAGTTGCATTGTCTCTGTCCTGACTGAGACACCTCATCCCAGGACAGGGAAAATTCTATAACTACTTCCTTGAGATCTCATCCTCCTGTCTCAAGGCAGTCTTAACACGTCGTTGCAGGAGGACAGTATAAAGCAGAAGGGCCAGAATCCGGGAAGGATGAGGTTTCCAGGCATTATGGAAACAACAAGCTAGTTTGGCCCCTCTCAGGGTCTAAATGCAGTTTCCATCACATGACATTTTCATCAATCCAGAAAGCCAGCAGGACCCAAAAGAATTCTGAGTCTGGGGCTATAGTTACACAATAGGAAGGTATCTGACAGTTATCTGTCCCTCCATACTTTCACTGAGGGCAGCGACAGCACTGTTCCAAGGACAAATGTATCAGTTATAGCTTAGTCTCTGGAGCCAGAAGGTGCTGGATTTCAGTGCCAACACCAGTGCATGCTCACCGTCACCTTGAGCAAGATACTGAACCTCAGTTTCCTCATCTATAAAATGGAGATAATGACACCTACTGTCCAGAGTGGCTGTGAGAATTAAAAAAAAAATTAGCTCTTCTACAGAACAATGCCTGGGACCTGGTGAAAATGTTAAATAAATGCATAGCAATATTTCACTTACAGATTCTGTTCTAAAACATGTATAACCAGGTTGATGAATCAGAAAGGCTGAATTCTGGCTTTGACTTAGATTATAGTTTCAGATTTTGACTGTATTTCACAGAAATGGCAAGTGTTTTCTTGCTATTAGACTGACCCTCACACAAAGACAAACAAACGAGCGCAACATATCTTTGAGCTCTTTTCATATAGCTCTCCTATGCAACTTAAATATAGGCCATTCAATTGTTCCGAAGGTTGTTTCTAGTCTAAGACCCACTTTCCAGAAGCAGGCATTCTGATGCACATTTTTCTTTGGAGAAAAATATTCTCCAAATTTTTCATAAATGTGTTAAATAATTGCTCTTGAAAATTGCTCAGAATATCCAAAGGAAATTATTCAAAGCACTCATTCTCTGGTATCGGAGGAAAACCTCCTGCCTTGTTGGAACAAACAAAATAAGCTTGCCAATGATTTCTATAGAACCTTTCTATTATTTCTCTTCAGCATAAAATCTTATAAGTTGCTGCGTGTGTGCAGCATGCTTTTAAGCATGCTTTAGGTTGCATGTGTGCAGCAACTTAAAAAAAATAAAGAAAGAAGATTTGAATGGATAGCTATCTTACTGAATGAGAAATAATTTTTCTACTCTCCAGTTATTCTGTTCTGCTGGTCCCCTCCAGTGTCGGGAAACAGGGAGATAAAACACTCTTATTTCAACCCATACTAGTAATTTAGATAATGACAATTATAAGATAGAAAAAGATTTCATAAAGTAACCCTTTCCTAACTTCTATAGAGGAGCTGAAGTGGAATGAAAGGGGAAGGGATGGACCTGGGGATGCAGGATGGAGTGCAAAGCAGGAGTGGAGTTAAACATATCTTGATAAATTCTTACTCCAAGCTTTACAACATCCTTTATTTAATTAAATTATAAGAATCCTGTGAAAAATCTGCAAAATGGACACATGCTTCTTATGCTTGTATTACAAGAAATGCATGAACATAAATATATGCACACATGTCCACAGGTATCTGAAGGGCTTTAAATATATGCCATTAGCAGCCAGAAGGTAATGTCTTAATAGTAAAAGAATTTCTGGCCTGGGAATGGGAATGGGGCTCTATTTATGTAGACTTGCCCCAGTGCCTCCCTGCTAGATTTTCACATCTGTGAAAGGAGATATTTGGTAGGCTCATATCACAAGTCTTTCTCCTTTGCTATTGCTAGGATATGAAGGGTATTTTGAGGAACTCAGGCAAGGCTAAAGCTGTGATGGCCCCAGGCTGGCCTCCTGGCAGCATGGGTACTATCTCTGGTGCTGAAACAAATCATTAGTAATGTCCAAACTCAGAGATGGAGCATACTTCACTTCCCAGGTACCTCATGGCTAGCGCTGGTGGGAGGTCATTTCCTGTTTCCTTCAGAGATTTCATTTTGGCAGATAGAAAAAAAGGCCTGCATTTGAATGACAATTTGGAGGGAAGGCTAAGAACCATGTTCCAGGGTCCCCGTGTGGGTGAGCCACTTCCAAGAGCACAGCTCTCCTTGGAGGCTTCAGGGAATGATACTGTAAATAGCCCCAGCTTTGCTAGCATGGAGGGAAACAGTTAGTCTTCCCACAGGGCTGGGTGGGTGGACATTGTGGCACAATACCTGCAAGCAGTGGTATTAAATGGGTGGGTGGTGGGGAGCAAGAGGGCTTGCAGACTCCTGAGCCCTGTCCTCAGACTCCTGTGGGCCACACCGTCAACACAAGGTCTTCCCAAGAATGGGAATCTCCCACCAGGGCAGAAAGCATTTCTGGAGTATAGAGGTGTAAGCCTGGGGTCTTCTGGCTTCCTCTGACGTAAGGTTAGCTCTGGTTCCCTGGAGCGCAAACTGCTACCTGGGGATGACCTAATTTATCCTCTTGAACATGAATGATGGATTGGGAAGGCAGCTAACTGGCAGGGCTCTGCAAGCTTCATCCAATCTTCTGGGAAAAGACTTCATGGTTTCAGGAGATAAAGAAGAGACAAATGGAGGGAGCTTGAAAGACATGAGGCCAGAAAAAGAGAGAGTGAAAGGGAGATGGGCAACATAAGGGGGGGGGGATGAAAAAGGGAAAGAGAGGGATGAAGGTAGGAGAGAAAGAAGGAGGAAGAGGGAGAAGAAGAAAGAGGCAGAGTTAAAGAGAGTAAGAGATGAGAGGGAGCAGAGAAATAGAAGAAAGTAGGGTGGCATGGGAACTCAGTAGCATCCTGAAAGCTCACCTTGGAAGGACATCTCAGATTTCAGCAAAGATCATTCCTGTGCCAATCCAGGGGCAGTACTTGCCCATCAGCATAGAACACCAGTCGACTGGCTTGGGCCTGCCCTTTCTCTATTTTCTGAGGCTGGTTTCTATTCCAGGAGAAGCTGGAAGGCATTCTGTGACTCACAGGCTGGGGACCCAAACAGGCTCTTAAATGGCCCCAGTAAGAGGCATTGTACACACCATATTGAGATCTGAGAGTACAGTAGGATTTGGGCTTGCCAGAATAGGAAATAAGTGAAGGATGCTTTTCCAGTTGGAAGGATGGTCACTGGTAAGGCGTGGAGAAGTATCTAAAATCCAAAGAAGATGACTGTGATATGTAAAGTTTTCTAGGAAAAGCAGAGCTATAGGGGTCTCGGTAAGTGGCTAGAGAATGAGGGACATTGTGCAGCCCTGAGGGAAAGGGTTCTGCTGAAGATTGATCCCCCTACTCAAATAGGGCCACTTGCTCTCATTCCCTAACTCCTTAACCAGCTTGATTTTTCTCCTAAGCAGTTATGTCTCCCAGCCAGTATGGGAAAAAGCTGCAGTTTGAACCCAGGGCTGTCTGAGGCCAAAGCTCTTTGTTGAACCTGGAAGTGGCACTATGACTGTAAAGTCCAGGGATAAGGAGATGAGAGGAGGAGAGAATGAGGCAATGGGTCATCTTGGGATTGTGCACATGTAGAAAGAGCACTCTCAGAATCATGGTCAAAAGGAAAAGAGGAGAAAATGCAGTGGAAACCAGAAATCCAAGGTTACAGGGCATGCAGGTCCCGAAATGCCACAGGGAAGCACAGAGGAGCACATCCTCATTATTTCATATAAATTCATCTATTGTTGAATTCATTTCATCACCTCTTTAATTTCAGACCACTGCCCCCAACTCCACTGTATCTCAATGCTCAATTCAGCTACTTAACGGGGTGACACCCCGAAGCCTGCATTTTACCTGCTGCCTCTTCAGGCACTGGAGGTTGCAGCCTGCACATCTGATAGGAAAGAAAATTACCTTTACAGAGAACCAAGCCTGTTTCCATGGAAACTTGTACTCTTGGGAGGGGACTAAGAGGGGCCAGTGGGTGCTGGAGAGAACCTTGTAAATATTCCTGGGCTTATTCTGTTTGCTTTGTGATTCACAATATAAATTAAACACCTCATCACTCACTAATGGTTCTAACCAGGAGTCATTATGAACAGCTCCAGCAGCCTAGGACTCAATCGAAACAGATGGTGATCTAAGCGACCTTTTCCAGGAAGAGTCTGAGAGAGGCAGAGTTACCTATCTTTCCAGTTGAGTAAGTGACACAACAAGCTGTGTAACCATTTATAAGTATCACTGCAGAGGACCCAGGAATTGTCTTGGCTCGTCCTTGGGCACTTAATTATGACCAAGGAGGCACTGGTCAGTCATAACCTCAGGATTCCTACCTCGCTTTTTACAGGCTGTTTTGTAGAGATGGAAGGATTTTACATGTAAGCAGGGACCTCAGTTGCTGTCAATTCTAGGCTTTCACTAGGTGAGCCCCTCTTGCGTCCACCCCTACAATGATGCAATGGAAATCTCAATATAAAAGAGAAATTCAGGCTAGTTACTTAGGGGATGTCATGGTCAGGTTCATGTGTCAACTTGGCCAAGTTGTGGTACCTGTTTATCTGGTTGGGCAAGTGCTGGACTGTCTGTTGCAATGAGGTCATTTCATAGAATTAGATCATGATCACGTCAGCTGCATCCACAGCTGATTCCATTTGTAATCACCCAAAGGGGAGTGTCTTCTACAATGAATGATGCTTAATCTAATCACCGGAGGCCTTTTAAGGAGGATTCAGGGGAGAAAGTTTCCATTTCTGCTTCAGCTGGTGAGCCTCTCTTGTGGAGTTCATCCAGACCATCCATCGGTGTCGTCAGCTTCACAGCCTGCCTTGTGGATTTTGGACTCTGCATTCCCGCGGTCACGTGAGACACTTTTATAAATTTTATAAAAGTGTTCCCTGTTGATTCTGTTTCTCTAGAGTACCCTAACCAATACAGGGGGAAATCCAAGAAGACCCTGTAAAGTATAACCCAGGAGACATTGGTCATTTTTTTCCAACTTTAGGTCATTTCTCCTTCATCAAATGGTTGTTCCTTCTGGTTGGAAAATAGTTCCATGGAACCCTGGCATTTCCTGTCCACCTACACAGCCTCCTTGGAGACTCATACCTAGAAAAGGACAGCCCTGCAGATCATGTAATTTCCTTATACCTGCTAGAAACTCTTTGATCAAGTGTGAACCCTGGACTGGGGATGGGCCAAAGAGAATCTCTATTGCAGTGTATTACTTAGGTTTATTTTTGTTTATAATAGAATTAAAAGAAGCTTAATTAACCAATCGCCACTTATCCCCAAACAAAGAAACTGATGTACAACCAAGCTTTGAGGAAGATGGGGACTCAGGAGCTCTAGAGAACTTAAGAGCCAAAGCTTATGGAGGTACCCACTAGAACACGGTCATTCTAGGTGTTTTGACTATGCATGACCTACAGTAAGATCTACATTTTACATTGGCCTATAATAAACACACAGACCTGAAATAAAAGTTTTATGAACAGTATATACCTTTACTGTGTGCAATGCACTCTGATACTTCTTGTATAGTGTATTTTATTCTAGGTTTTTGTTTTGTTTTTTGCAAAACTGCTGGTTATCACCTGCTGAATTGATTTTACAATACATTAATGGGTTGGGTCTCACATTTTGAAAAACACTCTAGTCTAGAACACTTCATCTGACATCATTCAGTGTCCAAATTTCAGTCTTTAATCTCAGTTTACATCTCAATATTCTCAAGAAGGAAGACATGACTAAGGTCTGCAGTCTTGAGTCTAAGGTCTCTCCTTCCAATCAACAATGACTGGAAACCAAACACAATTGCTCACGTCTATGTCTGTAGATCACAGGGCATGTTCAGACACTGGGAGCAGGACAGACACTTCAAATGCTGTCTACTACTCACAGGCACTAGAAATTGAGATAAAGCCTGAGTTGATCAGATGGTAATGGTACATTGCTGTACTAAGCTGCTAACTCAGGTACAGCTGTGGCCAGAGCTGAAACGATGACAATCCAGATGGACAAGAAAGATGACTTTGTGGGTGAGCAGATATGGCAAACCTTGCCAAAGAAGCCATATATGCAGAAATATGCAACAAAGAAGAGGAGAATAGGGGTCTACTCCATGACTCTTCAAGCTTTCCTAGGGGTTGGGCTACACTTACTGGAGTTGAAATCTGAGATTTCCCTTTTGGGGTAAGAAGTCACTCGAGATGCTTGGTGCTTATTATTTCTTAATGCTTGGGTATATGATTTGTAGGATTCTGAATTATTTCATTGACAGGCGTAAGGAGGTCTTATAAATGTATATGTAAATATCAGGTGGAGAATTTCTCCAATTTTAACAGACATTATTTTTCCCCACTAAAGTGGGAGTTAAAGGCCCTGTGACTATTAGACAAGAGTATGAGAGTGCATAGTTCTGTTGCTACCTTCATCCATTGAAGCTCAGAGCCCTTCCTCCCACAGCCGCACCTGTGCCCAGTAGCAATGGCCAAATGTGTCCAGAAGACAGTCTGGTTGCCATTGCCTCGGGATCCTCTGGAAAAGTGAAAACATTTCCCAAATGCCTTGAGGAGCAGTGGTCAGGGCAGGAAAAGAAGAGAGTGTTGGCATAGTTCAGGACTGAAGTCAGAGTGGAATACCATGTCCCAGACACCTAATATGAGAAAGAACAAAAGAACATTGACTCTAAGACAAAGCTTTAGGTATTGCCGGTCTAGTTAGGAAATGAATATCAGTTTGTTATTCAAAGGACAGTAAAAAAATAAATGGCCAAGAGTCATTTATTTTTACTTTCAACAGGTAGTAACAGGACAGATTCCAGAGTTTGTCATGGGCTACCATACCATCAACTCAGAATTTTCCTTCTAGCTGCTCCAGAACATTGGAGGCTAGAAGGAACAAATATTTTTTTAATCATCACAATTGACCGTTTTTTTTTCGTTTGTGAAAAATAACATATATGCCAAAAAAGCAATACATTTCAAAGCACAGTACAACAATTAGTTGTAAAACAGATTTCAGATTTTGATATGGGTTACAATTCCACAATTTTAGGTTTTTACTTTTTGCTGCTCTAAGACACTGGAGACTAAAAGGAACATCGATTTAATGATTCAGCAATCATATTTGCTTGTTAAACCCTACCTTCTCTGTATAACTCCACTATCATCTTTGATCTTTCTATCACACTCTTTTTTTTTTTCCTATTCCACTCTTTAGGGTATTTGGGCTATGGCCATTCTAACTTTTTCTTGTTGGAAGAGGCTGTCAGTAATATGGGGTGGGGAGGTGGACTTAGCTGATGTTCTAGAGAGGCTGGCCCCTCTAGGTTTCCAAACTTATCTGGTTCAGGGACCCATCTGGAAGTTGTAGGGTTCTGGAAAGTTACCCCAGTGCATGGAAACTTTGTAGAATCTTATATATTGCCCTAGGTCTTCTTTAAGATTGGCTGGAATGGTTTTGGTTGGGGTTTGGCAAGTTATGATAAGCAGCAATGTCTAACTGAAGCTTGCATAAGAGTGAAGCTCTACTCCAGAGTAGTCTCTCAACTCTATTTCAATTCTCTCAGTCACTGATACTTTATCAGTTACACTTCTTTTCCTTTTGGTCAGGATGAAATTGTTGATCTGACAGTGCAGACTCATCCCTGGGAGTCATCTCCCACACAGCCGTTCTAGGAGATTTTTGGACATTCTTTGAAATTTTCTGTGTAGACAATCATGTCATCTGTGAACAACGAGAGTTTTGTTTCTTCCTTTCCAATCTCCATACCTTTTATTGCCTTATTGTACCAGCTAGGACTTACAACACTATATTTAATACGATTGGTAATGTAAGACAACCTTGCCTTATCCCTGATCATGGAGGAAAGTGTCAGTTTCTGATTGTCCCATAAATGATATTACATATGATGTATGATTTTTTTTTGTATGCTGTATGGTGGGGTCACATTTCATTCTTTTTCCATGTGAGTATCCCCTTATTGCAGCACCCATTTGCTGATTTTTTTATTGGTTTGTTTTTGTTGGTTTCTTTTGTTTGTGAAACAGATTGATGTATGATTTTGTAGATATTCTTTATTAAGTTGAGGAAATTCTCCTCAATTCCTAGTTCTCTGAGGTATTATTCTTAATATTTTCATCATGAATGTGAGTTGAATTGGCTTTTCAGTGCCAACTGATATGATCCTATGACTTTTATTCTTTGGGCCTGTTGATATGGTGTTCTCATATTAATTGGTAGCTTTCTATATCTTTCTCTCGGAATAACCAGTTATGAGAAGTTAACTTTCCCATTGATTTCAAGCTACCAATGTGATATCAATTGGATCACAAAATTCCTGGAAATTTAAGGATCTGCTCTCCAGAGCTGCTATGTCCTGGCCCCAGCACACAACTCCCTGCTCTGCTTCATTACTCTTTTCTTAGATTCTTAGAGATCTTCAATAGACATTGAAGAATGCTTTATTTGCCCCAGTGAATTTTGGAATCATTTCATCAAGTTCCTTTCAAAATTGGTCAGTGTTATGATTAGTATAAAATTAATCTCATGCATTAATCAATTAATGAGAATTTATATAGCATGTGTTAAGCTTTCTTGTCTCAAGAATTATTTTATTCTTATTTTCTTGCATAGGCAGGCACCAGGAATTGAACCCAGGTCTGCAGCATGGCAGGCGAGAATTCTGCCACTGAGCCACCATTGCACCACCTAAGAATTATTTTTTAGTTTCTATTTTTTTGTAATTTTCTTATAAAATATTCTAGATTTTTCATTGTAAGCAAATAAATATTTTTTATCTTTTTTTGTCTATGTCATTTTCTTTTTTAATGTTTGGAAATAAGTAGAAGTACATTTATCTTGTATAAAGCCACTTTGTTGGCCATATAAATTCATTACAGAACTCATTAAAGGATCATAAAACCAATTCAGTATTCACAATTTGTATTTTTTCCCCTCCATTATTTTTTAAAAAATAGTTTAGGACTAACAACAACAGGTGGCAAAAATAGTACAGACTTCCTGTATACCCATCATCCAGCTTCCCCCAATGATAGCATTTTATATAAACTTAGTACCTAAGTCAAAATCAGGAAACTAATATAGGTACAATACTATTGATTCAAATACAAACCTTACTGAGATTTCCCAACCATGGATCATGTGTAATAATAGTATATATGGTTTGCGAACATTTTGTTTCACTTTTACTGGGTCAAGAAATAGATGTCAGTGCTTTGATCAAAAGGTAAAAGAATACGATGCTAGAAGGTCTTATCAATTGGTATAATCTTTTAAAAAAATTTCTGGCTACCCTTCCTTTTGTAGTGTCTCTATAGGTTTTTTGAATGAGCTTAGTTGTTTCTTTACTGTTTTGAAAGGATTCAAAACCAGGCATCTCAGTTCCATTTAAGAGAGATGGACCTTCATGAAGCTGGCATATTGTTTCTGGCTGCACACCTCTGTCCTGTAACAAAAGCACTCTGACTAGAGTCCAGTGAGGATAGGCTCCTGAAAGCTTTTTATTTTTCGGAGAGGGCAGGAAGTTGTTAAGTTCTTGATAACCTCGTTAATGTACACATAGAGCTTAAGCCTTAGCACTCGTCTCTCCCTTATTATGATATATACTCCTGTTCATTTGTCTGTTAACTTATTTAAAAAAAAACAAAACAACTATACTGATTTTCACCAAATTTGGAAGATACATTTGGGACAGATTGAATTAAAATGCAAGCTAGGTGGCATATACAGAGCTCACCTTCAAGCTCCTGGGAGAAGGGACAGAAGTGAGGATGTACGGCTTTGGCACATCCAGCCCTTTATAGTATGCTATATGGAAGTGGTTTCCAAATTTTGATTCCTGGACCAGAAATATCAAGATCACCTGGAATGCAAATGATCTGGCCCTGCCCCAGCTAACGAAATCAAAATCTGTAGGGCAGTTGTCCTTAAATTTTTGAGGAGCTTTAAAAAAGTCCAGGGCCCAGGCCTACATAAGACCAAGTGAATTGTCATTTCCTGGGATGGACCTAGGCACCAGCAGTTTTTAAAACTCCATTTCAGGTGATTTTAAAGTGCAACCAAGAACTTCTGTCCTAGGGTGAATATCAACAGAGACTTATTTATTCAGTGATGGGTGCTGATCCTCTGAACAACCCTTGGAAGGCCACTTAGCTTGATGGTGTGTTCACCCAATGCAATGTCTTGTTTATCCCTTCTAAAGGACCAATCAGAGTTAAAAATGCCCACTTATTGAGAGACCTGTCTAATCGATAACCCCAGTATCCAACTCTAATACCCATCTGAGTCCACAGTGTAAATCCCCACCAAATAGTTGTATCTGTTGAGGATTTAGATTCTCAGACCTTCTTGTTCCAGGGGCCAGCTCCCTCTCTCTCCTGTAGTAGGTAGCAATGATTTTCCTCAGCTTGCTGATTCTCCCATCCTATTTCTCCACAGGCAGCCCAGCTTAGCAAACCTGCACCTTATCTACTGATAAAGAATCAGTCAGCCATAGTTTACTATGCCCTGATGGCCATGATGAATATCTGCCTGTCTCAGGCAGTGACCCTCGGCAGGCACCGACAGAACCACATGGCCCTGAGCTGCAGAAAGCTAATGAACAGTTGCATCTCCAAATTCAGGGAGATTTTTTGCAATAATCGTTTCCCTTTGGCTGGGATTACTCTGCATGAAGGTGGAAGGAGGAGCTTCCGAGTGCAAAGATTCTGTGATAAGTTATCTCTCCTTTGAGTTATAAGAAATTATCTATGTGGGGAAAAAATGATCTTGGGAAAATAATGCACTTCCAAAGAGATGTAGAAAGGCAATCACAGACTTTAGAATGTATTAAAAAAAAGTTTCCATTCTTCAGTCTGGCTCAAGGTTTGGTTTCACATTCCTGTTTTTTTTCTTAGGATCAGAAAACATAATCTTGCCAATCTTCAATTGCCCTTGTATTTAAATCAGATTAAAACTCAGCCAGATCAAGACCTAGCTTTCTGAAAGAGAAGAAACATGGCTGGGTTTGAGAAGAAACATAGCTATGCTGGGCCAGATCAATTCCATAGTATCCTCAGGTTTCTATGAGAAAAATTTGATTCTGTCTCAATTACTTGACTTCCAGTAAGGTAGGCATAGCTTCATATACACCAGGAGATTAGTTATGTAGATGTAAGGTTTCAATTTGACAATATCTTATGCTCAGAATATTTTATACATTAAGAAGTTGGGGTCATTGTTTTAGAGTGTATTTATTTCAGAACTGAAGGATCTTTGAAATAATTTGGTCCAAGAACATTAGGTAACTGGCTCATTCAGAGATTCACGGTTTGGCATTTAATAATCTATTGATTTAACAAATGCCTAGGAGGTGACTCCTCTGTCTATAGTATGTAAAGGATAGGCCATAAGTAATCCCTAATTTGTCCTACTGGTGGCTTCCAGTGATGAAGGTGTTTGTAAATTTGAAACAATGGCACATGTGTGTTCTCATGGTTGTAATGGAGAGGTTCACAAGGGCTGCAACAGGTGCAGTGAGTAGTTATCCTCAGCTTGAGAACAGGACAGACAGGACCAGTGGTGGCCTCAGTAAGCAGGTCTTAAAGGTCGTCCTGGAGCTTTGATATGAGCAAGGTGTGTAGGGCAGACTGTCAAAGGAAAGAGAACAGTAAAATGCCCAGGGAGGGGAAAGAGTGTGGCATTCAGGAAGTAAGAGGGCATCACGATTTTCCTTCTCTTCACTGGAACATTTTTTGGAAAAGCTAGACAGACAGAGAGGAAAATATACAATTTTTTACAGTGGCAAAATGGAAGAAGGACTCTGGAAGTCAGAAAGGAGGGTGGGCTGGGGGAGGTGGCACCCTTTGAAGAATCTTAAAAGAGCTCTGTAATTACCACTTGACAAGGACGAAAGCAAATCCAGTGATGGAAAGAGCCCATAAACCACCAACCTCCAAAATCTTACAAGTGAATCATCTAATCGTCATCAAATACTTAATTGGGAGCCTGCCAGGTCTGCACTTGGAGCTTTATTCCTTATGACAGAAATATCCCAGCCCTGGCATTAGTATGCCACAGCGCCTGCATTCGCTCTTCTACCTTAGTCTGTTGTTTCGCAGCCAGCATAAATCAATAGTAACCACTATTGTTGGAAGTTTTGGCTCACAATGAAGGCAGAACAAACCCCAAACCACAGGCATATCCAGAGCCCAGGCCCACAGGCATCTGTGAGGCCCGGGGAGTCGGGAACCATTCTGCCCTCCAAGAGGGCCATGAGTTGGGAATAATAAATACAGTTATTCACTACTTAATCCTTTACCGTCTGCAACCCCTGAAAACCTCAGGTTGTAAAGGAAGCTTGTTTGGGAGCTGGTGTGGGAGGAATGCTGATGAATTCTGATGAAGCCATGTGCCCAGATCTGCCCCATGGGGCTTCCTTGCCCTCTCGCAATTGCTGCGTCCAAGACCCTTAAAGTGCAGAACTCCTGGACCTAATGGTTTGGTGTGGATACATCTGCTCATAGCCGGAGACTGCCTGAGCATGACAGAGTACCCAGAGAGTCTGTTCTGCTTCACCCCTTCCTATAAATCAACCCTCTTCAATCATGTGATTAGAATGAAAGAGATATGAAGAATTTTATACCCAAGACTTTATAAATCTAGTGAATATTGCATTATGAAATCACTTAAGAAGTGCTCACATATTCCAAAGAATCTGAAAATGCTCTAGAACTCCTCTTTGGGGAATACCTCTGAGGACTACAGATTTTTCTTCCCAACGGTGCTGGCAGGTCAGGGGCCAGGGAAAAAGAGTACTGAGCTGGAGAAGACCGACCTCCTTTCTCTCCATGGAATGACTCCTTCTACCACTAATCATAAGTCACCAGAACCTGGCTTCTCACCCCTCTGACTAAAAGGATTGGAGGCTTCAACTTTTGAGCCCCTCATGCCTCCCTCTGCTCAGATTTGCCATGTGCTGAAGTCCGTGTATTGAGAGAAGCCTTTCTTCCATGGCACTTTTCTTCAGAAGGGTACTTGGAGAAAATTAATCAATATCAGGTAGGAATATGGCTGTGTAGTGTATGGAAAAGGAAAGTTGACCCCAGTTAAAGAAACTTAAGGCTTCTGAGAGTTTGTTCATCTCTGCTAAGTACTGTGCTCTTGGATTTCCCCAGGCCAGTTAGGTTTTTTGTCATTCCCCTTTTCAAGGCACACCTATCTTCTCAGGCCCAGACTGGTTTATTTCCTTTTTCTTCACTGGAGAATCTTAAACAAGTTTGAGACTGAGGGTCTTTCCATCAGTCAATCCACTTTTGTTTATGGCGTAAACGTTAGAGCCTGAGACCTTCCAAACTCAGACTTTTGAAATCCAAGATCCTTTTAATTCCTTCTATGTTGCATCATTTCTGTGAATGAAGCAATCAATGCTTCTTCTGACTTAAGGGAGTGGAAAGCGGAAGGAATACAAATAATGGTGGGAAGGTAGTATCTCAAAATGTTACCATACAGCATTTATACAATGGAGAGTAGGGACCACAATCTACATTATTGTCTAATATTGTTATATTGTTTTGAAAGTTCTTATAAGACATGAAAATGAAAAAAGAGGTATAAATTTTGAAGTAAACTAAATTGATGGTTTGTAGAGAAAATCTAAAACAATCATTTTACTGTTATCATTATACTTCAAACTGTAGAGAAGTGGCATAATAAGAGTTAGACAAAACTCAATAGATTTTTCCACTCCAACCACCATCAATAAGATGTGCAATAAAAAATATTCTATTCACAATATTTGTCTATTGTCTACCAAACAATAAGTTGGTACTATATAGGTAGTTGCAGGGCCTTCTCTAATTTTCTTCTATTAACTATCATATGACATATTATCCTTGTTTTTCTAAAAAGAATCTTGAGTAGAAAAAGCTGCTTTGCTGCTAATTTGCTGTGCTACCTCATCTTAGAATCAATAGAGCAGAATCTAAATTCTAAATTCTAAAGAACCTCTGTGCAGTAGAACAAACTAAAATTGCAAGAAATATGACTACCCACTTAGAATATATTTCTATGAAATATGACAGCTTAAAGAAAAAAGATAAAAGGTATAGAGGATGTGTTCAAATGCATAAACACTCCCAAGAACATAATAGTTAAAATATGAAGAATATGAAGAAACAAAGATGTATATACAATTCATAAAGACATTATTGGAAAATCCCCACCATTTTTAGTATTCAGAGAATTGCTAAAGTAAAAAAGACATGTAGAAATCATTTTGCAGCTACCAAAGAAGCAAAATGAAAAGTTATTACGATAGAACTTCAAGTTGGCCAACATATGGTCCTACCAGCATGATTATTCTTTACTGGTGAAGTTTGAAGTGGAAAGAATGCTTTTGAATAGCATTATGGAAATATTTTGTGAAGACCCTAAAGGTGTATATAATTCTTGACCCAATTATTTCTGCCTTATGAATTTATTCTAGGGAAATACTTATCAAGGCAAAAAAGCTTGTATGTGCACAGATAGGTTTGTTGCAGTAGAGCAAAGTGTGGGATGGTTAATACATACACTTGGGAACAGGATGCTCTTGAATTCAAGAGTTGTCTTTCACTCAACTACCTGGTGACCTTGGGCAAGTGACCTTGGACCTGAGGTATTTCTCTGTACCTAAGTTTCTTCATGTGGATAATAGTGTTGGAGCTTAGCTAATGGATTGCTGCGAAGATTAAATGAGATAGTATATGTAGATTACTTAGAACTCATCTGGCATATTTTATGATATTAGTATAAGCTATTAGTATTGCAAAAATAATAATAATAAATAAATGAACTTATCTAACTTGTGAAGGTTATGTTCTGATACTCAACAGGACCCAAACCATTGGCCTCACTGGCAATGGATTCAACTGGAGTTGTAAGAGACATCCTAAGAAATGAAAGCCACTTGGATCCACTCAGTGCTACAGACACTGACAGTGAACTCCTCTTGATTTGTCTTCTTCATCATGTATCACCTCATTAGCCTCAGTGGAAAACATCCTTTTCTGGAATTAGTGATGTTGCGTGGACTGACAAACATCATCAAAAAGCAAGAGCTTTAGGGGAATTGTTAAAAAATTACATTGCCCTGACATGATGCCATTTTATAAATCTTTGAGGACTGTGTAAACCGGGAAAACAAATTTATGATGTAATATTCAGTAAAATAAAGGACTGCAAATTCTGAATTTGTTATGATCACAGTCATGCAAAATATGTATGAAGCAGAGAGGAGGAAAATTGTTCTGTTGGAGTGGTTGGATTATGAGTGCTTTGTAGAGCATTTCCCTTAATCTTATATTGCCTTTTTTAATTAAAAAAATGAAGTGATACCATAATGAAAGTCATTCTTTTTAAACACTGTCTTTGCCTTCGTCTGCTCTTGGTATGCAAAATAAAGCACACCTGGAATGAAGCTCTTTGTGAATCCTCCAGGGGCTACAAGTAACAAGCTGGGGGCTGCCAGCTGCAGCCTAAACTGAGCAAGCTGCAGTAGCAGGCACACTGCACTCTCACTTGTGCTTGCAAGCTCCAGCTCCATCCAGTAAACCCTGCCTGGGTCCTGAAAACTTGGATGGGGAGGGAACATCAGTATTCCCTTCTGACCAGATCAATGAACTTGTCCGTCAAAGTGAGGTTCTTTGTTTTTCAATGAAAATGTCTTAAGGGACCTGGGAACTTGCTATTGTTAGACGTCTAGAGTCAGAAATCTAAAAGCCCTTTCCAGAGGAAGAAGTGGGCAATGAGATGATTGAACTTGGCCCAGTTTTGTCCTGGGGCAGGTGACAATGCATTAGAATGAATAATTAGATAGGAGGACCAGTAATAATTAAGATGAAGATAGTCTAGAATTGGTGTCAAGATGCTGGTCTTTAGAGTGTAAACTTCTGCTCCTGGTGTGTGAACTTAGTTGTGTGCCTAGGCAAGTTGCTTTCCTTATCTGTGGAACTGGGGTAATGAAGGTGCCAAAACCATAATGGGAATAGTATCAGTACCTGGCATGTAGGAAGAACTCAAAAATGTTCCTCCTTCTGATGTGAGTAGTGGTAAGAAGAGTTATGCAGGAGAAGGACGGAAAGCAGGAAATTGACGAGGGGCAGGCAGCTGTTCAGGGCAAGGTCACAGAATGAACCTGATTGCTAATTTTAAGGGTCGCGATGGATCAAACTGTCTCACTGTCATTACAGAAAAATCACCTCCACAAACTCAGTCAGTTCTTCTCCAGAGCCTCCTTTGGTGACATGTGTGGCTCTGGGCTCATTTTGCAGCATTGTTGAGTCATAGAAAAGGATGACTTCTATTGAGGCTAAATGAAGAAGGCAGATAGATGAAGGAGACTCAGCTGTTGGCCTTCCAGCAGTGAGTAGATTCAGACACACACTTATCAGAGTCTCTTAGAACTACAAATAAAACCGTTGCTAGGGATGCCAATGGCTTTGGTTCAATTAAATATCAGAACATATTCTTCACAAATCAGGAAGTTCCTTCCATGAGAATCACCATACTCAGAATTGTTGGGGTTGCCTGGGGTGAGACTTGGGTGATTTTTGTTAAACTTCCATGGAATGGAATTTGGTGGCAAATACTTTCTAAGATTCCTGGCTGACATCGAGAAGGGGTACGTGAAAGCAGTACAATGCGGTTTTCCAAATCTGAACTTCCTTAGTCATAGAGTGAAATTAGAACTTTATTGGGTGCTATTGAACAAACTGGATAAGGAAAGAAAATATCTGAGAAACAGTCATAGTCAAGCCCCCTAGGGTGAGGTTTTGCCTGGCTCAGGTCAGGGCCCCCCTTTCTTTACCATTGTGATGAACTCACTTCACAGTGAACACAGTGCAGAGGAGGCCTTGTTATTGTCTGATGTGTTAGGAACAAGCCCTGTGGTACCCCTACAAGCTCCATTGAATCTATTTACTCATTTACAGGTATTAGCTATGGGCTAGGTGCTTAGTCTAGGTGCTGAATATACAGATGGGACAAGACAAACCAGTTCATGCTCTCATAGAGAGAGCATTCTGTTTGGAGGGACAGACAATTAGCATGTCCACAAATACATAGATATGACTACTAGTTAAAATAACTGATAAAGAAGTGAGGCATGGCCTGAGAGGACGATTCAGGTTGAGAATTTGGGGGAGGTTCCTCTGAGGCTATTACATTTGGGCAGAGGGCTAAATGAAGTGAGGAAACGAGATGAGTAAGGAGCGGAAATCACACATGTGGCCTGTCAGAAAATCCTGTTGGTTCTTCCTTCCAAACATAACCAGAATCCAGCCACTTTTTACCACCTCCACTGCTAACTCTCTGGGCAAAGTTACCATTACTTTGTTGTGAGTTACACAATGGCTTCTGTATGTACATCTCCTTGCTTTACTCCACTCCCCAACATGCAGAATATGTTTCCAACACAGAAGACAGAGTACATCTTTAAAAGTCAGAACATGTCATTCCTGTGCTGAAAATCCCAAATGACTCCCCATTACATCTGAAGTCAAACCCCAAGTTCTTACCAAGACCTAAAAGGCCCTCTATCAGCTAGCTTTGCTTCCTGTGGATCCATGAACAAGGATTGTACAATGCGTGATATGGCCATGGCCCTATGCCCCCATTGCCTTCCTAAACCCTATGGGAATAGAGATTCTTTTGCTTCCATTGTCTGTTCTCTGGGCCCCTTGTTGACTCTAGACAGATTCAATGAGTCTGGAATCAGTGTGGGCAGTAATGAGAGCTTAGAACTAAGAAGGACTCTTGTCTTTTAGTCTCCTTCTTGGAAAACAAAAGGACGATTTGGTAAATGTCAAGGGTTCAAACCTAGTGTATTAGGAAGGCTAAACACACAGACCCCAAATCTCAATGGTTTAAACCAAAAAAAAAAAAAGTTTTATTTGAGGCTTATATGAAGTCCAGGGGTGAGTGAGAGGGGGTGTTCTCATTCTAATTCTGACATCCTTAAGGCCCAGAGATCCTCTCCATCTGGTAGGTTGAAGAAGAAAGAGAAAAATCATGACATATACCATGGGATATTTTGAGGGACCTTTAGTAGCATCCATCATCTCCCTACCTACAATCCACTGACCAGAGCTGGTTATAAAACCAACCTAGATACATAAGGGCAGGGAGATCTTTTTTGCCTGTGTATCCAGGAGGAGGAATCAGGTTTGATGAGGATTTGGTGAGATTCTGCCACACCTGGGAGAGCTGGAGTCTGTGACATGAATTGGGTCAAGATGTTGACTTAGTAGGTAGTCCAGGTACAGACACAGGAAATCATGGTGTTTTGTGCATTTGAAAAGTGTTCTTTTTTACCTGAACATAGGGTATTTCTGGGAGCCTGGCAAGGAGTTAAAACTTGAAGGACACATGGGGTCCAGGCCTCCGGGGCTTTCCATGTTATGCTGTTTGAATTTTATCTTATGGTGAATGGGGGAAGGGCATTGAGAGACTATAAATAAAGCATTGTCATGTTTAGATTTACATTTTGGAAAGTCATCTGGGATAGAGGACAAAGCCTCATTCCAGCCACCTGGAATGGAGGAAACAAACACCAATCCGGAGCTTTATCTTCTAATAGTCCTTTTCTCAGGCGTTCTCAAACTTGACATATACTAGGAACTGTATTTTACAACTTGACTCAGGATTCATATACTTGTGTATGTATACATATACGAAAATAAATGTGTGCCTGTTTGAAGCTATTATGTACCCCAGAAAAGCCATCCTTTAATCTTCATTCATATTGTTGGGTGGGACCTTTCTGATTGTTTCCATGGAGCCCTCCACTGTGGCTGGTAACTTTTGATTAGATGGTTTCCATGGAGGTATGGCTCCACCCATTCAAGGTGGGGCTACTTACTGGAGTTCTTTAAGAGGGAACCATTTTGGAAAAAGCTTTAGAGCCACCAAAGCCACCAGAACCGACAGAGGCAACTGAACAGACAGATCCCCTGGGAAGCCACTGAAGATTTTTGGAGAGAAAGCTAGTAGACGTCGCCATGTGCCTTTCCATTTGAGAGAGAAACCCTGAACTTCATCAGCCTTATTGAACCAAGGTAAATCACATTCTGGCAGCTTGCAAACTAGAACAATGTGTTAACAATTTATGGCATTTTCTGTTCTAGTCTACTTCATTTTACAAAATGTTGGTTGTCACGCATTAAATTGAGTTGTTCAGCCTCTAATAAGTTGTGGCCTACATTTTGAAAACCCATTGCCTCCTCTCTCTGAAAGATATTATTCTACAACTAGCCTCTGAGGCCAAAATCTGGGCATCATTTCAGAAACATCAATTACCCCCACCACCTTGTCTTAATTTGCCAGAGCTGCCATAACAAATTCCATAAACTGGTTGGCTTAAACAAGAGGAATTTATTGTCTCACAGTTTTGAAAGCTTGAAGTTCACAATCAAGGTATGATTTCTCTGAAGCCAGCAGCATTCTGGTGGTGACTTGCCGGCAGTTCATCTCTGCTTCCATTTCCTTCCATGGTTCCTGCTAGTCTTGCTCAGTCATCTGTGGCTCATCTCATTATAAAGACTTATTGGATTAAGTCATATTGGATTAAGCCTACCTGGATTCAATTGAGCTTTTCAAGTTCCTACTTATAGATGAGCCCACACTCACAGGTTTGGGGGGTTAGTAGGTTAGGACTTGAACGTGTCTTTGTGGGGGCCATGATTCCATCTACTACACACACCATACATTCAGTTAATCATGACATTGTTATGGCCTATATTTTAAAATACTTTTCACCTGATTTTCACTCGCACATTGCTTAAATGAGGTTTTTTTTTTTCTTGTGCAACAGGGGAGCTCTCTGAGATTCTTTCATGGGGTCCATGAGTTGAAAACCATTCTCATAATAATACTAAGATATTGGTTGAGATTTTCACTTTAATTCTCTCAAAGATTTACATGGAGTGTTCCAGGGGCTAGACAATGAGTGCTGACATCAGTTGCTGTGATGACTAATGGAACGGATGCCCATACATTCTTGTGCCTTATTTTGTTTTTCAATTTTAATTTCCTATAAGCTAAATATTGATAGATATGACCTTCTTAATCAAAACCTCAATAAATTTGGAGTGTAATTGGTTCCTGAGACAGAGGAGTTTAAGAACCCCTGGTTTAAAGCTTCATACTTTTGTATTTCCATTACTACTATTAATAACTGGGAACCATTTTGTGGTCTTAGGTACCTCTGAACAAACATCTGGTAGATTATGTGGTCATCTGCAATAGTATTTCCTCTTTTAATTACAGTGAGGATGTCTTCACTCTGATTCCTGCCACACCAATGCCAACTCTGCCAAGATTCTCAGTTTCTTGAACTAATGTTAGACCCTCAGGACTCCATCTTCCAGACCTTTAAATGGAACACGCAATGGCTCTGTCTTTGGACCTGTTTGTACTCTATTAGTTCTCATTCAAACCATGACTTTAAACACTATCTATGGTGTTTTGGTTTGTTAAAGCTGCCAGAATGCAATATACTAGAAACAGCATAACTTTTAAAAAGGAAATTTGTTAAGTTGCAAATTTAAGGTTCTAAGTCCATGAAAATGTCCAAATTAAGGCACCAATAAAAGGTTACCTTCATTTAAGAAAGGCTGATGCCATCTGGAACACTCTGTCAGCAGGAAAAGCATATTGCTGGTGCCTACTGGGGTCTTTGGCTTCTGGATGCCTTTCTCAGCTGGGAAGGCACATGGTAACGTCTGCTAGCTTTCTCTCCTCATTTCTTACTTGCCTAGGGACATTTTCCTTCTGCATCTCCAAAGTTCTCTGGCTGTGTGGGCTCTGTTGGCTCTGAAGCTTTTTCCAAAATGGTTCCCTCTTAAAGGGTTCCAGTAAGTGACCCTACCTTGAATGAGTGGAGACACATCTCCATGGAAACCATCTGATCAAAAGATACCACCCACAATTGGGTGGATCACATCTCCACGGAAACAACTTAATAAAAAAGATCACACTCAACAATATTGACAAGGATTAAAGAACATGACTTTTCTGAGGTACATGATAGTTTTAAACTGGCACATATGGTCTAACAGTTTATACTGGACCAAATATTTCTTATTAAGGCTACATTCTAGGGTTTGTGCAATTTGGAAGAGTCCAAGAACCCAGTGCTGCCAAAGTCATAAAATATACTCTATACAAAACATTCCCTGTTTTTAATTTCAAAATAACCTTGTGAGGGCAGATCAGCCATGCCTGGTAAGGTGATATTACAGAGAAGGTGTTTGGATCTCAGGAGTGGGAATTGGGGCCAGGACTCCAAGGAAATCACATGATTGTAACACAGGGCTCTCTGGTCTATCTAGAGGTCCTCAACATGCTCCATCACCTGAACTTCCCAACTTTGTCTGACTCAGAACCAAGGACACTCTCCAGTCTTGTTTTATTCTAAGGCTGAGATAAAAGTCATTCCCAATGGCTGGATATATGTGCAATTAGATAAAGAGGCAGACTGGAGTTCTTGATGTCAGTCTGTAGGAATCAGAACTAATTACTGGGGCCACAGAAGCAGCAGTTATCTGATAAGAAGGGGCAAGAACAGAACAAGGCATGTCAGTAATTCCAGAGGACATGGTAACCAGTAGGAAATTGAAATAGGCTCTCAGGCATAGGGAGGAGAGAGAGATAAGTCAGGGACCCAGCATTTGAGAACACAAGGTCCAAGCAGTAGCCCAGGTACAGACTGCAATGGTGAAAACATCCACATTGACTTGATACTGAGAACCTTAAAGCATTTGATA